>WAAE01012829.1:0-41016 GCA_013400495.1 Nicator chloris
TTCTGTGATTCTGTGAAATGCCTTTTATCTTTCTGTGTATTGAGGAATACAAATGTTGCCGGTCTCTTTGCTCATTTAAAATATCATTCAATGGGCTACTCTAAACATCTGCATAGTATAGGCCATGGAGTTTCACCCAGAAGTTCCTGCATTGAGCCTTGTGCTTCTGTATGAGCAAAGCAGGGGAAATCAAACGTATCCACATTTTCCTGCTGCTTCCAGAATACTCATCAGCTTTTGTGGGCCACAGGAGGAGCCCACTGTGCTGTGCTCACACCTCCATGGATGGAAACTCCATGTCCTTGTGGCCTGGGAATCCCTGTTCAGAACAGCTGAGCTATCACATAACTTTTAAAACATGCTATCTTTGCTACCTTATTGGAAAGCTCAAAGGAAAACAAGATATCCTCATTTTATCTTTCTAGACATCAAGGCCAAATAACCCTTTGTATTTGGTTAAGTGTTGAGGATGGAGGCAGTGCTCAATGGCTGCTGAGGTCCAAGCCAAGTCCAAGTATACCAATAACCTGTTATGTGAGGGGATATGAAATCATATCGGAAGGGCAGAGAATGTGAGGAGAGAGATGAGCTTGAAAGTAATAACAAGCCTTTGGGTAATGTTTAATTATATTTATACTATGCATAATTTATAATAGCTTTTCTAATATACTGAAGATATTCAGTCAGAACTATTGTTACTCCCTCATGGAAAGCATAAAATTATAATCATGCTCATGTTTCATTAATAGGAATAACATGCAACAAAATTCTTTCTGGGTTGGGAGTTTTTTTGAAAATTCAGGGAGATTGCCATTCAAGACTAAAAAGCTAATAATATACAACATAAAAATTATATGTACATGTCACTGAAAGTACATAAAATTTACAGATTCCACAGCTTCTTTGTTTCATTATTCCTGTTCAGAAAAAAAGAAATAATTTTAAAGTATATTAAGAAATAACTAAATTAATGATGCATTGGCTATATGTAGATAAAATAGCATGAAATAAAACTAACGTTTTTTCTAAAAATACCCCACCCTCACTCTTTGCATTACCTGGCAAATTACATTAACCACTTGCATGTGGAAATTCTCTACATAGTCTCTGATAAAATAATAAGAAATCTAGGACTGAAAATGAATGACTTTCCAGACACATGGTGGGCTTGTAATAATAAGATTCCATGCATGACTAGCTTTTATCTTCTGTTTTACATAAGACATAATCAACTAATATTTTCCACTTATGGTAATGAAACACACCTTGGGACATAAATTCTATGAGACTTAAAAATAAAAATAAAAATAAATTGAAAGCGAGGACTGGATGAGTCAGGAAATTTGTAATGGTGGTATGGATCAATGTTCTGTATATATCAGGCAAAATTACTGCATAAGGCAAACACACAGTGATGGAGGTGAGCCTTGACAAGTGCTCTCACTCTGCCTGAGTAGAAGGGGGTTGCTCCACTGCCTTACACTCAGCTTTCTCTGCAGTGATTCACACCAGATTTCTAAGGGCACCAGCAGATACACAGCCACTCCAAAGCCTTCGTTCAACTTGTGTGACAATGGTTTACAACTGATTGACTACCTGTAAGTAATAACAGATAAGTTTGGAGGCAGCCTACAGCATGGTTCCAAGAAACATGAACTGTCCATTTATTTCAGCTGTCTGGGAACATGTGTCAACACTAGGAATGATTTCATTTCCTGAGGAGAAAAGTGGATTTCCAATTTGCACAAATTACTCTAAGCAAACATGTCATTCTGAATGACCATTAGGCGACTCTCTCACCATATATTTTCCCGTTTCAAAACAGAAGGGAAAAAGACCATTAAGTTTTTCAAGCATAAGAAAGGTGAATTGCAGTTTTAAGAATTCACTGGATGGAAATAGCAACATTGTCATATTTATACTGTGTGAGCAGTAAGCAGTGTATTGCCTTAGTGACCCAAGAGGTCAGAGCTTATTTTTTTAAAATTTGTCATTGGAAATAACATCTTCTAGTTTCCACCAAACCTGACTGGCTGGAAATGGAAAGACAGACTTGCTTAGTGACATGCACAGACTGCATCCAAACACTCTTGGAGTATATCATATCCACACCACAAATTGTTCAGGCAGTAGGTAGAGAGTCTGTTTAAAATGTGGCTCACAGAAGGGGATGTGGGATATGCAGACCTGCTAGTGGCATCCTCATTCTTCCATGTTTATGTCTTCATCTGAGGCAGCATATTGAAAATAATTCAAGAAGTGCCAGTATGAAAAGACTTTGAGAGGTGAATTCCAGTAATTTATTTATCTCTTACCATCCTTTCTCATCTTTATAGAAGGATAATGATTACTAAATCATTTCAGTTCATAGTCCAGTAGTCAAAAGATGCAGCTTAAAACACCAAAGAAGGTAAATTTTTACTGAGGTCTCAGAGAGTGAACTGCAGTGGCTGCAACTTAGGCATTCCCTCAACTGCTCTCATTTAGGAGTTGGATAGTTTCCTTCCTCGGAAGGGCAGGCTCTGGGACTGCGGGAGTCTCTTATGAGGCCTCCTGCTTAGACAGCACAATTCAGGGTCCTGAGCCTCTAAAATAACTGCTAACACATCTTAGTTCCTTTCCACTCAAGGACACGGGAGGGATCACAAAAGGACCAACATGGACCCAAAACCTTATAAGGAAGATTAAGAAAACCTTGTTAAATGAGTAAAATTATTCCATAGTTAAAAATAAAACAACTGGCAAAGTCAATTATGAAAAAAAACACATTCTACAAATCAAATTTGGAGTGGAACTAGGAAGCACAAACAAAAGGGAAAGGAGGAACAGAAGGGAGGCCAGAAGTTATCTGACGTGATTAAATGGTAACTTCCAAATAGCAAACTGAGTCAAACAAAATCCTTTATGATATGACCCTAATGCAGCAAATAAACAGAAAAATAAGTAAAGCTGTTAAGTAACAAGAAAATTAGGAAGGTCAAAATGGATTTCAAAGAATAAATAGCTAATGGTGTGAAAACAAATGAAAATCAGGGTGTCTGAAAAAGATCAATAATTGCACTGGATCGTCAGGGGCTGAAGAGTTCAATGAAGGAATATAAGCATATGGATGAGAGGCTTAGCAATTTTTTTGTAGAAGTTTCATGAAGAAGACTTCTGGGTGAATATTTACCTTGAACTTGTTATTTCCTGACATGGAGAAGGAAGCATTTTTAGATATTGAAATATCAGGGAGAAAAATAGTAACTTATAGAGTGATAAAATTCATCAAATCAGATGATCTGAAATCAGATACACCTGAAAATTCTAAAGGACAGTAAGGGAGGGGAAAAATAATCTAGAAAAACCTGCATTTTATCTTCAAAATACCTGTTCTTCTAAAACAGAAGGTAGTAAATGTCATATGTAAACAACTGCAGCCAGAAAGGAAATGTCTGGAGGGTATCTCAAGAGAGGGACCATCCAGCCTGAGCCTTGCAGAAGAAAGTTACATCACCCTACTCCCTTGGAGTTTTTTGGTATGTCAATAGTGTAGTGGATAAAGGAAATACCACTAACATATATATTAAGACTCATCACTTAGCATTTTGAAAGGTCTGATAAATATTTTGAGAACAGGAATAAGCAGAATCTACAGGGGAAGAAAAGGGCTGAGTGCTACTCAGTGCCATGGCTTTGACTGACTAATGTCAGAGTGAGTCTTCGGGTTTCCTCCTTTCTATTGGTGAAATCTGCTGCAGTTTGTGACTACTGGGCCTGACACACTGAGGGCAGGTGAGACTGCACATGCTTTGTACACATGAACGTCACACCTGCACTAGGACTGCTGCTGGGATGTTACCGGCTGTGTCCAGAACACATTGCACTCTCTGGGCTTATTCAGCATTTTCCTTCAAGAATCCAAATACCCCTGGGAACCAGCAAAGACATTGTTCTGGCTGACAGATATTGGGACCTGTGGGGTCTGGGTACCCTGTGTGGTGGGAGATAACACAGTTGAATGAGATATTCCTGGTAGCAAAGTGCAGCATGTTGTTGTACCTGCAGCCCCTTTACCCATTGCCTCTAACAAACTTGAGTTGATCTCACTTGCCTTGCAGTGAGATCTGTTTGTTCATTCTCTGGCTTCTTTATGAATATTTTCAATCCCACAGAGACTGGATGTTTTACTAAAGACATTAAATGTGACCAGCAATCTCCATTAGTATAAGAGACCACACAGAGCTCCAAAGTGCCTTACATTAAGGCATTACTCCATTAAGGGCATTACTCCAATAGCTGAGGTTAAACTTCTCTGATTTGTTTGCTTACAGAATGGCACCAACAGAGAGGGACATGATTTCCAGGTCCTAGGAGAAACCCTCCTCTGTTCTGTGTTGCCTTTATAGACCAGGGTCACTTCCCCAACCTGTGACAGGGGTGTTTGATTTCCAGTGTCCAGCTGGGACAGCAGAGTTCCTCATAAACCTTGTGGCACAGAAGTTAAGGTCACTCTGAGACCTTGAGAGCATGTCTCAAATGGCAGTACCCCTGTGTTTAGGCATATGGATCATGTTTAATAAACTGAATTTGTTAAGTAGATCAAGAAATCATTTGGTTATCGGAATATGGATGTTAGACTTCCCTTTAGGGATCCAAATTTGAAAATTTTACTTTAACAGGATCTATGGATTATATCAGTCATTATTCACTTTCTGTTTGGACAGACCAAAAGAGTTCTCACAGAGTTATTTTCAAAACTAGACTGGAACATTTTTGGATCTTATATATAATTATTTAAATCAAAGCTAATATTTATTGTTCACAGTCTTAACAGACTTGCAGTTTCCAAGTCTTCTTCTCACAATGGAAGTAGAAAAAGTTAACTCTTGTTGTTTAGTAAAGATTTTGTTCAACAGTGGAAAGATCATTGTTAAGAAATAACACTTTTTTTTTTTTCTGATAACATTGGAACCTGTCTGAAAACCAGCTACTAAAAGTTTGATAAGATTAGGTGAGCAGTTTAATTCTGGATACGTAGGATGGACTTGAGCTCTGCACATTACTAAACTTTAGCTTATGCTAAACTAATGCGGATCATAATATATATATCTGATTTAAAAATAACTAAAATTCCTGATTCAGTCAGTGGAAAGACATAATATTTTTGATGCAAAATTTCTATGTTCACTTTCAGACTCCTCCTTTTTTTGTGAGGTTTATGGTACTGTGTTTCTCTCACTGCCTGTGCAAGCACAAGAGATAACCAGGTCATGTGTAGAAGTTTACAGTAGGGCAGCTGAGCCTCATCCATACAAATAAGTGTATTCACACCTCCTCACATTGGGCATCAAACTCAGTGGTACATTCTAGGAAATCCTCCTGCCTTCAGGCTCTATACACAAAGAGAGGAGTCATCTATTCCCACAGGTAATGCAGAGCTATAGCCCAAAATGTATTTTCCAGTACCAAGAATCCAGTCATCTTTGTATAGACCTTTTCATCTCCAGGCAATGTTCTACCTTAGGAATCCAGGTACAGGTGTCTACAATCAGATGGTAGGACTTCTTCCAGAGGTGGAAATTTAAAAACAAGGATCATTTCTTCCTTATTTTTACCTACATAGGTGTCACCTCATTTTTTTTTTTCTAATTACCAGCTGAAGTTTTCCTGGGATATTTGATCCAGATATTTTATAAGTATTTCAACCTATTTGAGTTTAGGTGTTACGAAATAGAAAAGTAGGACTTCCAATAATTTATGAATGGAGTTTAATTTAGGTGGTGTTATGTCTGTGGTTGCATCATTTTTAAAAACTTTTTCTTTTTCTCTCTCTTTTCTAATGTGTAATTCAAAGGTCTGTGAAACTAGCATTGGAAACAGACCAGGACTTGGGGAAAGAAATCTGCACTACATGCACATCGCACTGATTGTTTTTTGCCTGCAGCAGCAATTGTTTTCCAAAGTACATCTCCTGTCTTACAATTTTCTTACCTGCAGTAACAAAATAGTCATTTAGAAAAAATAAAAAAACAAACAAACCACCACAAATCTCATTTATTTGGTTCTGACAATCTCATCTGCTCAGGTCTCACACCGCCACCGGCCATTGCTCACGTCCTTGTTAAATCGTTGGAACACAAATCTGAATGTTGTGTGGTATTGCCTGTGCTGGAAAAATTAATTTAAAACATTGAAGTGGAGAGGTGTAAGCAGCAGGTATATAGGTGAGAAGGTTCAGGGAATGAATGTGCATGGCTAAACTCCAAGATCTTATTTGATATCAAATGACAAGTTTTGAATAAAGCAAAATAAATCGTTTCCAGACAGTTTCCTTTTCTAAAGGCTCTGACATAGGTCAGTGGTCTACTGAATACATTTTTTCTCTCTAAAGATAGAATTTATGTTGGCAATAAGTTACTATATACATTGATTTATAAATATTTTCATTGCTGTATTTGTCATTACTTAAATTCTCACCCTGCAAGTAGCATTTTAGTAGAAATAAATAACAGATGCCCTTTGGCCAAACTGTTTCTAAAATACACTTGTGTGCTAACCTAGTGTGCCCTTCACCAGAGAAGTATAACAAAAGAGTCGTTGGAAATATTACACAGATTCTAGCTCTGTTGGGTACATATAATCACATTTTCTTAGTTTTTATTTCTTTTGCATTTAATTCAATTTTTAATATTTGCTGCCAGGATTAAAATGAGGCTACTTTCTCCCAAATTGGAAATTCCATCCTTTTTGTACACTGCTCTTAGATTTCACAGATTTTATTAAAGTTTTCATTAAGGAATATACAGTAATGAAAATGTGAAGGATTCAGATGATCAGCTCACTGGAGCGAGCTGTGATTCACTCCAGGGGGTGATTGTGACTTTGGAAATTTCACTTTGGAAAGTGTAATTTGTTTCCCTGAAAAGGGAACTTAGATGATCAGTGATGCCAGATAGGACATCAACACTGGAAACTCACTGGGGAATGATCAGCTTAGTAAAAAGGATGAGGTTTATGCAAACCTCTGGTCACAAATAGTGTTTCCAGGGTGTGCTGCTGAGGCTGACATGCTTTTAACTCTTAAGAGCCCAGATGGAGAGAAGGAATGTATTTACTGCAAGCTGGTAGATGACACTAAATGGAAGAAGCCCTGTTTGGGCTCCACAGACACTGACAAAGAGCAGCAAGTTGAGAAGAAGGTCATTGAGACGGTCAGGAAGCTGGAGACATGGGGATGGGATGTAGGCCTTATGTAACCAGCAAATGGCATTTCTGTCTTTTGTTGCTATAAATAACTGCCTGAGAAAGCTTTACTTTCATCATTTCTCTTCCTAAAAAAAGAAAAAAAAAAAAGAAAAAAAAAAAAAAAAGAAGAGGCAAGTAGAAAAGAATGAAGACCATGTGAGAAGAAAAAGAAACCTAAACACCCTGTAAGGAGGTTGTTCTCACAAAGGAGGTTCAGCATAGTAAATATACCTGCCATGGCCTGTTAATTTCTCATTCATATTACTGGCCATGAATCCAGCAGAGCTGGGAGTGTTCCACCTCTTCCTCTTCAGGATATTCAGAAACTTGGGCAGGGGCATTAAGCTTATGATGACCTGAGAATCTGCAATGTACTCTTGCCCTGAGAGGTTACACCTGAGACAGCCTAACCAACAGTACTGACATATGGCATGTTGCTGGCTCTAAAAGCTATTCAGTGTATTCTTTGGCATCACACACACGAGATCAGGAAGACATCACTTAATTGTGTCTATCTTCAAGCCAGGATGAAGAGCTGCTTTCACAGAACTGTTGCAGTATTTATTGGCATTTTCTATAGAAAGTAGTGCAGCTAAATCATCTCTCTTAAACATCCTGAAATTTAGCCTCACAGAAGGGTGAAACTGTGCTGTTTTTACTCTTTCCTATATTGAGTTGCATCCCTATGCACATTTTTATAGACCTATTTTTATACAGTAGAATCCTCTCAAAAGTACATAATGTTGTGTATTAACGGAAACTCATGGTGGGACAAGCAGACAGAAAAAGTAAAACTGGCAACCAAGCCCAAAGGCCCTTAGCAGTTTATGTTTCTAAATAAGAATGAAAACATAATAATTTCTTATATATCAATATTATCTTCTGCAGAGCTGATGTTTATTTTGCTTGACCATTAATGTGTATACATGATGTGGAGCATTGAAGCATAAGCCGAAAAGGTCTGTGCCCTGAACCACCTATAGGCTTCTGGTAGACACAAATTTTCCCTTGATATGATTTAAACCTATCAGTCCTTACAGTAGAAGCAATTAAATTGGAATAACTTTCTCCCTTCCTTGTCTGTACAGAAATAACTTTAATGCAGACTGATGAATGCTTGAGGGTACAAAGCACAGCACTTAGAAATAAGGAAACATCACAGTCAATATGGCTCTGGGAATGATGATTTGTGTATAAGCCTTACAACACCACCTTTAAATACCTGATCATGAATTATTTTGCTTTCATGTCCTTGAATTGAGCCAAATTCATACAGGAGAATAATTCGTCGGGCTTATTGCAAGAGTCTCCTTTGCTTCCTACAACAGAAAGGCAGTTTCAGTAGGATGACATGTAGAACTGAAGAACTGGATTTTCCACTTCCCTGTGCTATAGATTTCATGTGATCCTGTTCAAAACAACTTCAGAAGGCATTGTTCTCTGAGTTCATCTTTTTGCTGGGAAGGAGTCTGTAGTGGTTTGGATCAGGAAGATTTTTTTCCCAGGAAGTTCTTAATACGTCTGCGTGAACACAGGGGGTTAAATATCAGAGTTTCAGGAAGTTACTCCTGTTTTGCCTCCTGGCCACAGCAAGGTAAGAGTGAGGGCCGTGCCCGTGGCCGTGGGTGGGGGCTAGGCCTCGCAGCCTCTCTCTCCCGTGAGGGGGGTGGGAGGCTGGGGGGGCCTGGCCGTGATCCCATGGACCACGGGAGCCCGGGGGTAGCCCCGGGTGGATTGGTCCCTGGCCACCCTCCCCACATTAGGGGAGGAGGTGGCGGGGCCTGGCCAGGCAGTGGAGAGCCCTCCCTTTTTCCTCCTCTCCCCGCTGCCAGAGGAGCGGGGGGAAGGGAGGTGGGGGGTTTGGCTGCAATGAGATGTGGGAGCAGCCGAGCAGTCGTGGCCCCCGGGCTGTGTCAAGGTGGGGGGCCTGCATGGTAGCCGGGACGGGTCCCAGGGGCCCCGGCTGGCAGGAAGCAGGTTGGGCGATGTCCCGGCCCTGAGATGTTCTGGTGGCAGCCGGTGGTGGTGGGGCAGGGCCTGGGCCCCCGGTTCCCACAGGCACAGCTTTGAAATGTAACACCATGGGCTTCGAGAAGCTAAGACAAGAATTTAACCCCTTCCTTCCTCCTTCCCTGGTGAACACTGTGGAGACAGACAGCATGAAGACTTCATGGAGGAAATGGACTATTTCTTAGGAGTTTTGGGGAATGCTATTTCTGGTTGATGTGTGGACTGAGAGAGTCTTTGCTGGATACTAGATAAGCATTTAAAAATGGTACCCCAAACAAAGCTGAGAGGTGCACATCCTGCAGCATTTGCAGGCAGCTATAGGTTGGGACATGAAAGCCACCAGGAGGACTGGGTATTTCTGGTGGTGGGTCTCCATGACAAGTTTGGAAGAAGAGAGACTCTTGTCCCAAAGTGATGTATGGATTGTTTTGTGAGAAAATGAGTGGGTTGTGGGGAGGAGGGGAGGTGCTTTGACATTTCAAGGTTTTTTCCTTTTTTTTTCCTTTCTCTTGTTTGTATGTGTGAATAAACTATCTTTGTAACTCATAAGTTAGGCCTGTTGTTGCCTTTATTTCTCTCCTAGTCATGGTTCTCACAGATGAGCAAATAGTCAAACCACAACAGTTGGTGCATCGCCCGGGAAAAACGGTTAAACCTGGGACAGAGTCAAACAGCAGACCCCAGGGCCTAATTTACTCAAATGCTGAGTGCTCACAGCTGCTACTAAAATCAATTTAGCAGAGAAATGAATAAAATAATCTAAAAATCTCAGATGAGGAAGGCATTAAATGTCTCCCTTGGACTGATAGTCAGAAGACAGATGAGTCAAGTATCTGCAACTCCATCACTGGGGCAGGGTGCTTGCTATGCCAGTCCCTTTGAACTATAAACACCTGACCAGAGCACAGCAGAGGTGTCTGGGATCTGGGAATCTGAGATAACCTCTGATCTGCAAAAGAGCCTCAACAGAGCAGCAAGAATTATTGTGTGAGTCCCTCCTTTTTCCACAACTTTCTTCTGTATTATAACAATTCAGTTCTACCCTTTGCCTCTGCCCATATGAACGATCACTTGATAGCAGGGCCAATCTGACCATCAGATGTGCAGACTGATACTCTAGCATCAGGACTAGAAAATAAATCTTCATGAGAGTGACCACATTGCTCTGAGATCATCTGAGCTTCTGCTGTGGTGTAGCCTCCTGAAGGAGGAGTTTTAAGACTGCATAGAGGTAGTTAACTCCAGAGATGAGAACCACTCTACTGCACTGGTCTCTGCTGTGGGTAGATTTAAAACAGTGTGAGCAAGAGAGTACTCAGGGTTAGAGTAAATGCCTGGAAGCAATAAAATCTTATCTTTTTACTGAAAAATTATCTCTCCAGTAAGATTCTGTTTAAACCCTTGTTGGCATAAAAATAAAGGGCAATTGCTATATTTTATCTCTTTTTTTAAACCACTTTCTGATTTTCATAATGATGCATGTTCAGTTTGGAATTTAACTCTTTCATCTGACTGGTTAATTATAAAATAACCATTAAAAGCCCAGTAAGCACTTATGCGTTTTTGTCCTCTCTGACTCTATATGAGTTGTCAGACAATAAACTTACAGAATTTTGATCTTTAGCTTTATCTTTGTTGTTTTATATTTGCTTCTTCCTGGGTTTTATTCACCTTTCTCCTTCAAATGTATAAATCAAGTTGATCTCTCCAGAAATGAGTGAGGCCATACTGCTTTTACATTGTTGCTAATGTAAAGTATGCCCTCTCCTAAGAATTATATGATATCACTCTGACAGCGACTGTGAAAGGTCTCATGAGAAAGTTTTGCAGTTTCTAAAATCCCTTACTGCGTATCCCTGAATTGCTAGCATACCAAAGAGTGGTTGCTCACACGGGACAAATGATTTCATTTCACTATCTTCCTCCCCGGAGGAGGAAGGGTGCTGATTTTTGCCTAAGAGTTTGACAAAAGATTCAGTTCACCATGGCTCCTAAAAAAGCATTCAAATGTTGAGGTTGATGAACTATGAGTTACAAATGAAGGACACTCCTGAATTTGTGAATAGAAAGAATCCCTGTAGGACAAAACAGTTTTTGGTAACGGGGATATGAAGCTGGTTCTCCAAAACTATGGATTTAAAAAGAGCAGGCAAAGAACCTTAGTGTTCCTTTGTGGGGAGATCTGGATCTGATGCCACACGTGGGTTAAGGAGTGTAGGTGCATGTATGTGTGTGTTTGCGTGTGTGTGAATCCACCTGTGCAGGCTCCTCCTGTCATGGCCAGGAGAGACCCTCTCTCGCACATGGCCCCACTGACCACCCCAGCCCTTCCCAGCCTTCCCGCCAGGATGGAATGAGAAGAGCAGCTGAACCCTCCCTGGCACTTATCTTAGCCCATTGCTAAGCTCCAAGATTAATAACCTGTCTTCCTTACAGCTGAGGATGACTTTGTCCACCCTTTTTTCATATTTACATTCCCAGGATCTTAAACACAATAGCATTTCCTTTGATTACTCACAGCTGCCTAATCAGCCTTGACATTACAATTCCTACTTTCCTTTTCTACCAAAGGAAAATGAGCAACCAGCCTCTCCCTGCATCACAGGTCAAACATCAGAGACCATAGCTTTACCTGATTTTCAGATAATAGTTCTCCTTTTATCTGGCTCCCCACTTCTCCAGACTGTAGCAGAGCTCTGTGCCCCCGAGGATACAAGTACTTAAAGTAAAGCCAGCCACAATATCTGTTTGTGACTAGTTTTCAATTAGTTCCAAATTCAGGTCAGGGAGAAGCCCAGATGAAGTGCAGAAGCACAGTGGTTCTGAAAAATGCTGTAATGGTTAATATCTTAACCTCCCATTTCATCTTCACTGCTTCAAAAAAGTTTGGCTGCTTTAATATAAAACTGAAGTAGAAATTTGTTTATGAGACAAAAGAACATTTTTTCCAGTAAGAATTCAGAAAGCTCTACCCAGCTTGGTCCTCAGCTGTTATTTTATCAATTAACTGAGTGGATTTCAGCAGCACTCAACTGCCTCCTGCCAGCTGAGGGTAGGACATGGTCCTCATCTGCTCTTCTTTGATTCATAAATTAATAACTGCACAATAAATTAAATGCCTACCTCTGGATCTGAGAAAATTCATACAGGGCCAGTAACCAGACGCTAGGAAGACACCACCTGAGGAAGAGGAGTGAATTCAGAGGAGGCCACCAGATGATTAGAGATGGAGCACCCCTATTAGGACAGGCTGAGGGAACTGGAGTTGCTCAGCCTGGGGAAGAGAAGGCTTCAGGGTGACCCAGTTGTAGCCTTTCAGCACCTGGAGGGATCTTACAAGAAAGATAGACAGAGACAATTTACAAGGGGGTGTGGTTACAGGTTGAGGAGAATGGGCTCAAACTGAAAGAAATTAAATTTAGATTGGACATTGGGAACAAATTCTTCCTTGTGAGGGTGGCGAGGCACTGGAATAGGTTGCCCAGAGAAGTTGTGGATGCCCCATCCCTGGCAATGTTCAAGGTCATGTTGGAAGGAGCTCTGAGCAGCCAGGTGTGGTGAAAGGTGTCCCTGCCCACAGCAGAGATGGCTGAGACTGGATGATCTTCAAGGTCTCTTCCAACCCAAGTCATTCTATGATTTAAAAAGGAGTTAGTATTGGTATTGATTGACATTTTTTTAAGAACAAATGTGGGTGAATTTCATGAAACAATGGTCAGATACATTTATATGTGAACAAAGGCCAACATTCAGGTCCCACTTTCCTACTGTAATAGACCATGGTGACCCAAACAGAAGCTGTAAACTCAGTGCTGGCACACAGAAGGAAAAGAACAAAGAAAAATAATTTGGAAAAATATCATATCCAAGCTATTTAAACTTAGGAGAAACAAGGACAAAAATATTGCTGTTAAATAAAGATGCATAGGCAGTGTCACTGAGCAGTTACATATTCCTTTTTAAAAGTAACTGCAGGTATCAGAGTGTAGCCTTTATGACAGGAAGGTCTTGATAATCCTTCACTATCCTTTAGCTCAGTGCTGGGTTAAAGGTGCAATGGAGCTGGAAGGGGAACAGCTGGAACACACAGCCAAAAATAGAAAGTGTCTACAAGCTGTCAGGGATGAGGTTGCAGCAAACAGCCACATGCCTTCAGCCAGGGCAGCGGGATGTGCTCTTGGCAGCGTGGGCAGAGGACAGCCTCCTCTCAGGGATCCTTTGTGCTGCACTGACTTGCATCCCACAGCACAGCAGTATTGCCATGGAGGAGGAACCTGGAGGCAGGAACCTACAGGAAAGTACAAATCTCTGTGGGTAAGGGAAGAAGTGCAGGTTTCAATTTCACTCTGCCACAAAGAACCTAGAACAATTTTGCCCAGACAAAAAGGTCATTCTCCCCACCCCTGAGGTTCAGGAACAGAGACCAAGTTAAAGGGGTCTGCTAGGATGTGTGTCTTCCTCCTGTGCCTCCCGTGGTGGCTGTATGGACTGCATGTGCTCATCCTGGAGGTGACTGTCTTTCCTTGTGCTCTCACTCCAAATCTCTACTTCTGTCATTGAAAAAGGAACTGCAGCTTATCTTGATTTATTATCATGAGGCTATATTCATTATTCTACCAAAATACCTCCTGATTCTGAGCAGGCAAGTGTTAAAAAAAAAATAGTTTAGAAGAAGCTATGCTGCATTCTCAGGAGCCAAGTACTCTCTGAACCAGGAAGTTTTGCTTAAGCAATACCTGCTGAGACCTTCTGTCTCAGGAATCTCAGGTTTTGCACAGCACAGCCTTTAGCTTTGGTGAGAAACAAACAGGCTTCAGAGAGTGGAGGTTGTCTCAACATCTGCTGTCTGTAGCTGTAAATTAACTTCTCAATTTTGTTGTTGATAGGCTTGGCATATTCATAGGCTGGGAACATAGCAATGGCTATTGGCCACAGCATATATGCTCATTTATCTTGAATTTTCTCATCTGTAAATGGGCATCTGCTCATTCAGCCTGTGAGACTGATATCACTGTTCTCTCCTTCCTGCAGGAAATGGACACACTTTCATTCTGCTTGGACTCCCTGGCCACCAACGCTCAGGCTGCCATTTGCCATGGAGCTATCAACTTTTAGCACTGCTAAAACAGTGCAAGACAAGGCAAATGGCAGTTTTCTGTTCAAATTCAAATGGGTTGACAAACAGCAATTCAGAGATGGATGAGAAAAACAAAAATGCACTCTAATTTTAGCTGCTGATGAAGCACTATCATACCTAACTCCCTGTGTGACTGTAAGCCTATCAGACAAGACTTACAGTGGTATCTAGACCTCTAAAGATAAAGAGGTGTCAAGGGAGAGCTTTTAAAGCATCCAAATGAGTTTCTCCTTTACCTTCTCTAAGATTTAGTGTTTTACCTGAATGGATCACTTTTGCAAATCTTCCAGACATCTTTAAGACTCCAGAGTCCTGCAGGAAGGTCCCATTTTAAAACCAGCTGCAGTGTCCAGGCCTGTGCACTGCAGCAGGTCACTTCTTTCAGGAGAGCTGACACTCATGGGCATATTTGTGTGGATCCCTCTATGCAGCTGGCAGGTAATGTGGGGCTTTCAAAGTACTCCTTGTAGGTACCAGAGGTACATGCAGCATCTCATACTGCATTGTATCTAAAATAACCAGATGGTGTGAGTATTGCCCCCTATCCCAGTCAAAATGCCTACCTTGTTACCCTTCTTGGTTAGGGAAGGAGCTAAGCGTGGGATACATCACACCTAACTTCAACCTACTTAAAGCTAAATAGCCTTTTAAAGTTTGTCTAACTTTCCTCTGAAGTGATAGAAAAAAACCATATAATTCAGAAAAGCAATTTATCCCTGCTATAATACTTCACTCTTTAGGTGGCCTGGGTCACCCACCAGAGATAGTTACTTGTCTTCAATGAGTAAGGGGGGGGATGAAAGATAATGATCTCAGACTGTGAGTCAGGCTTTTTAGATCTTTATTGTCTTTTGTTCAGGTATTAGATTCTTTTACAAAAAGAGACCAAGCTTATTGACACAGAAACACTCCAGCTGAAGAAAGGCCACACATTTGTCAAGGTTCTTTTTTGGTTTGTTTTTCCCGTTTTAGCAGTTATTTTAATAAAATATTATTTATCTCATGGTTATGTTTATACACCATAGCGCCTGGACTATGCATTTATAATAGCTGGCTAAGAGCTAAACAAGGGCTCATACAGAACAAGTCTCTTGTTGTGTCAAATTACAGTGAGCTTCAGGTTGCAAGACGGGCTGTGACTGTGATGGGTCGATCTTGGATACCCACCCAGCTGCTCCATCATCCTTCCTCAGCAGGACAGGTGACAAAATCAACTGGAAAGGATCATGGTTTGAGATTATTGAGGGATATTCATTTGCCAGGTATCATCGTGAGCAGAACAGACTTGACTTGGAGAAAAAGAATTTAATTTATTGTCACTTTCAATAGATTCAATTAGTGAAAAAAAAGCGCAAAATTAAAACACTGTCCTCCAGCCCTTGTTCCCAGGCCTACCTTCCCCCTTCCACCCCTGATTTTTCTCCCCCAAAGGGTACAGGGACAGTTGTGTGAAAACAGGACCTGACTTCCAGTACTCAGGACACCTGCCTGCTGCCCCCAGCCCATCCATGGAGATTCAGCAGGAAATGTGAACAGCTCACCAGGGCAGAGAGCTCCCTTTGAGCATCGATGCCTTCCACATCCACATGGTCCTTCACTCCTGCCTAGAGTTCCTCTGTTTGCAGAGGACAAATAGTTTGAGCTTTCTCAGTGCCTGAAATTGCATCACTGCCTGTACTGGTGTCAGCAGCAGTTTTCTGCCCCTCTTGGCTTGGTAACTCAAAACAGAATTCCATGGGGAGCAAGACATATTCCTTTGGTTTTGTGCCTTGGACAAGGGCCACAAGCGAACGTAGCCAGTGGTACAGACAGTGTTGAAAACAACCCAAGAACAGTTAGAAAGAGAGGTTGAAAGCCGTAGTCCACAAAGACAGATGTCACTGAGGGTCCAATTGCTCCTGGAGCTGTCATTCAGCTCATATGGCCAAATGATGAGTGAAAGGTCCTTCACCACACCACACCACACCTTTCCCAGTTGGCCCTAACCTAACTCCTGTTTGTTAAGAGTGATTTACATGAATGCCTGATATTACTCAGGCTTCCCAGCGTACATCCCACCTGAAGTCATTATCCTCTCTCTGAGCCCTCCTAATCACTATTCCACAGCAATCAGTTAAGAGGTGACTAACAAGCAATTAGGCCTTCAGGAGAGTGGATAAACACTCCAAACTCTAAGGTCTGGCCTCATGTAAGTATGTTTTGCAATCAAGAATGAAATCAAACAACAAAAAGTTCTGAAACCAGAATTTGTCCTTGAGTAGGACAGTGCAAGACAGATGAATGTGGCCTTTGCTGGTACATAGAAAGGTGTCATCTCTGCCCAGAGGCTCTTTCCAGGAATGTCAATAATTTACTGAAAGAGTAAAATTACCAGACAAGGTTTTAAAAAACAAGATTCTCAGGCCCCTAGTAACAGCTAGAGGCCTCTAGCCAGCTTACCCTTGGTCCAGCATAGCTGAAAAGCTGAGTTAAAACTGTGGTGGCTGTCCTGCCTCCACTTCTACTTGAAAAGTGGTCTGGTGCCTCTATCTAAATAAGCTTCATTTGACACATTTGTGAAGATTTAAGGTCCCAGTTTTCATTTTTCCTTGGCTGTGTCAGATCAACCCATCCATCAACAGCTTGGCTGTGTGATAGAAGTGAAAATCATATTCCTATTTCTCAGACACAGGCAAAAGGGCTTAGATGGGTATCATACTTGAAAAAAAAAAAAAAAGAAAAAAACCCCAAAAACCAAAAAATACAAAAAAGGCCCCTAAACAGAAGGCCTGAGTGTAAATTATCTAATTATTTTTTAAATTTTACCTAAATTCTGGCAATTAACATTAACTAGGAAAATAAATGAAAACAAAAATTAAATTGTTGTTCTTTCTGGGTCTGGGTATTTTTCATAGCATTTGACATTTTGCAGTTGACAGTGGTATTTCTATACACAACAGACCTACCTTTATCTGGGGGAAAATAAAAAAAATCCAGGAAATTTTTTTAGTGGTGATCATTATGTTGAGTTGATGAGTGAACCAAGGATGGAATCTCTTGCATATTGTTATAGTTTTCATTCTTTCCCTCTTTAGTGTTTTTTGGTTGGTTAGTTGGTCAGTTTTTTATCATAATGTGCAACTCCAGGGAAGGAAACACACTTGGTCTAAAGCTCCCAGCTGCCTCAGTCCTTTGTGTGCTTTGAGTGAGGCAAATTGTCATCTGGGTAAATGCCACACAATCTGACCCTTATTTCACTGCAGTCAGCAGTAAAGGATTAGGCCCAGGAGGAGTGAGGACCCTAGAAATGAGATGCTTCATCAGTTCTTTGCAATAGACACTTCATATTTTGGGATATGTCCTTTAGTGACCTCCTGAGGTTGTCAGGGCTGTGGAAGCAGCTGTCCCTACAGGGTTCTTTGTTGTCTCAGATATCTCTCCTCTTAAATTAACAGATGGGAACACAAAATGAAACCAGAAAGAGAGTTCAGCTATTTGTAAATTGTGAGTTTGTTTTTGTTTTGTTTTCTTCTGTATTGTTTTGTTATTGTAGTGGATGGCTAGGAACCCTGGTCCTTCTGGCAGCAAACCATGTACTGAAAGCAAATAGCATAAAAAATCAAGATGCAAAGCAACTGTCAGGGAGGTTTAGGCAATGTGTCAGCCAGAGAAATGAAGAATTTTTTCAAGCATGAGAAAAGTTCTTGCACAAAGAAGATTCCGAGTGGAAGAGAGAGAAAGGAAGGCTTTGAGACTAAGAAATTATTTTTTCCTGAAACCTCTAAAGAGATAAAACAAAGACAAGTCTGGATTCATTATTGATAAGAAATGGAGATGATCTCTACTCACAATGTGTTTGGAAAGTATAGGTAGTGCTCGATTCCCTCTAGCAGCAATTTCTGTTGCAGCCAGAGGTATAAGAATAAAAACTTGTCTTTGTACCAATAATTTCACAACAACTGTAGTCTCTGCTTGAGTTTTCATCTTGTCTTATTATTAGGGAATGAGATTTGCCAAAAGCCTCACAGAAAATTGCAAAAGGATACTGTAAGCGGAGAATTTCAGTTTGGAGGGTTCAAGAGATCCAGAGTCATGTCAGCAGGGCTTTACAGAGGAGTATTCTATTTGATTGCTCACTGCAGAAAACTGAGGCCTGAAATCCAGGAAGACTTTAAATTCAATAGTAGGATTAATGGGTACAGAGACTCCGTCCCCAGATTTCACTGCAGAAGCATCAGGGTCTTAACCTCCACAAATCAGAGAGAGATACAAGTGCATAGGCTTTGTCTTTCTCTTCATACAGGGTAGGTAACACATCTGCAGTGTGGGTGCAAGATTAACAACTGCAGCCTTTGATTCCAAGTCTCAAAGAATTTTGTATTTCCTGAAGCTCTAATACCCAGGATTATGTTTTTCTTTTTTTTTTTTTGTAATAAAAGAGACTTTCTGAACATAGAAGAGTGTTGTATATTTCTAAGATCAGAATAATTAAAATTTCAATGTTATTATTTTTCCTTCAGTTTTAAAATACCTTGCTGCTTAAATTAGTCTTGTATTTTCAAACTGTCAGTCTCCTGACTCCTGAAGACCAGGCAGAAGGATAGGAAAAGTAGGATTCATCCGGCAGGGAAGCTACATAGCACTAAAACAGGAGTAGGTTAGCCCAGTGCTTGCCCCACTCCTACTCTTCATTTCTTTCCTCCCAGGCAAAGTGTTAGGGATAACTTATTTCTGCTCCCACAAACCCTCTTCTCTAAACAAAAGGCTCTCACTGTAGAGGGTTGAAGAGATTTAATCTCCTTCCCTCCCTGCAGCTAACTGTGAGCTCTGACAGTCCAGACAGTTTCCTCATTGGAAAAGGCACTTAGCCTTGCACTGTGACTTTTTACCCATCTAGAAGATAAATCTGTGGACTCCAGTGTGAGCAGTGATTGTATTGGTATCGCTATTAATAGTATTTTACTGTCAGACTATCAGGCAGATATCTCTACTCCCATTATTTTTGGTCCTGAAACACATAGGCCACTCAAATTAGAAGAACTAAAATGATTGCTAAAACAAGGGAAAGTAAATAAAAAAATCAAAGGGTTCTTGCTGGCTTTGACTCAGCTTTGTGATAGGAATAGATAATTTGTGATATTACATTCCTGCTCCTTTTTGTTCACTAGAAATACAGGAGAAAACTTAATTGCTCAAATGAGTCCAGTGGCATTAAGATATTCTCAAACTTTTTGGGCCAGTGAATGTATTCAACCCTTGCCTGTTGCTGATGACACAGAGAGAAATAACTAAGCATTTCTAATTGCATTGCACCACTGCATTATCCACCTTAAAGTGAGGGATAATTATACAAATCTGGAGACTTGCTAGAAAGTGTGTGTCATGCAGTCAGGTAAATGTAAATCTTCTTGTCTTTCTTTTTTTTGTGTTTCATGCAAATATGATGGTAAACACCAATTACTGATCATATTTTTTTATGAGCACTCAATTTTATTAGTCTGTATGAGACCACATTTACCTTGCCTCCAGCCTGGATGGTTTCAGGTTTTGTGTCTTATTATTAGACTAAAAATATATACCTTAAAATTGAGTCTGAAAGAAGAACTATTTTTGAGCACTTAAAATATACTGGACCACAATTTCCCAAGCTTCAAACTTCACTAAATTCAAACATTTCCCAACTCCCTTGAGAAAGAATGGAAACAAAAAGCCCCAGATTCATCCTGGCTTACTGCAGGCATAAGCAAGAGGTGCCCACTTCAGGGAGCTGTGTCTAAATCTCCCATGTATTCTGGAAAAGACAGTTACCTCCATGAAAGCAGTGTTGTCTATCCACCTCATACATGATGGATTCCACCTGAGTCCTTGAGGGAAAATGGAGTCCTCTCAGCTCCTGCCTTACATTAAATCATTCACCTAGGTTCCCACTGTATGTAATGAATGTAGGCCAAGGAAAGTGGAGTTTGTTGGACACAGCAATAAACATCCATAGGCTATAGATACTTTCCTAATAAAGATGAGGGAACATCAGTGGCCAGCAGACCTAGACTGTATGTTCTGCTGTATTCTTCAGACCAGCATAATTTTGGTCTGGGACATCTAGAACTTCCCCTAGGACCTAGCAGAGGGTAGAAACCCTCAGTAGGTAACTGTGTACAGTCATCCTTTAGAGACCAAGCAAAGTTAACAGTATGGACATGGGTTGTTCTGTGCCAGTCAGCCAGAGTACTAAAGGACAATTTTAGACACAGGTATTTTACTAGAATTGGTGTAACTGGGGCTTGGATTAGTCCCAATTGTCTCCAGACACCCCCTAACCAAAGCCAGATGCAGATATTTTCAAGCTTCTCTTTTGTTAAAATCTAACTGTGGATAAATCAATGCAATAATAACATGTCATTTAAAAAATGTAGGCAGCACTTTGAGAGATTTCCATTGCCATGTCACCGGGTTATGATCTGCTAGTGATTTTAATGTTCTGATTGTTTTTATTTAAACCAAACAATTTACGTCTCTCTTTGTGACCTTGCCAAAGTAAACATGCCAGGGAAGAGGAAGGGTCACAGTTTGACAGACTGGCTTGCATGGCCATAGGAAATAGCTCTCAAACAGACAAATCTGACTTACAGAATTGTTTGATTTTAATCAAATGGAAGTCTGCACTATAAAACAGATCTTAATGCTTAGTATAATATCTAAATCAGAAAGGAAAATGATAAAGAATGCCCCTGACTGTTCTTCAGGAAATAGGATTACCAATCCACCACCACTGAACATACACAGAGAAAGAAATTGTTTTTCCTGAATTACTATAAAAATACCAAGGAAATTCTACCACACCTCCATGAAATATGAAAGTCAATCAATGAATTTAAGTCAATATGACTACTGCTAATGAACTCCACTAGTGCTACTGCTAGTGGAAATATAGCTATGAATATTTGGGATGTTTAAGAACTCTAGGAAAGATCTTTGGCCAAACATTAAAAACTGTTGGGTTTTTTAAATTGCATCTGATGCCACAATGTAGGTGGTCTACAGTTTAGAAATGGAAGATCACATTCCAAGATCACTCAAACCCTCACAGCAGGTAGATCTTTATCTCTGAAAATTGTGTCTTAATTAAGAATAACTTGAAATATATGCATCCAAAATTACAGATTTTTTTGAAAATAATGGCTTTACCTTGTCCAATTATCCCATGTAAAATAAGGATGAAAGTTAGCAGCTTCCTGTTCTGTTACTCAGATATGTGGATCCCAACTCCTTCCCCAAATTGCTATCAGTAGGTCTATCTCATACTCAGATTGTTGGATTTTTTTGTGCTTTCTATCAAGATTATTCAGTAATGTTCACTAGCATCATCACTTAAACACAGTCTCCCCTAATTTCTGAAACAACAGAAGTTTATCTGACATTTAAAAGTATAATTGAAATTCCTTTTTTGATATTGACAAATGCAGCCAGTTTTGTAG
The DNA here is from genome assembly GCA_013400495.1 of Nicator chloris. Taxonomy (NCBI): domain Eukaryota; kingdom Metazoa; phylum Chordata; class Aves; order Passeriformes; family Pycnonotidae; genus Nicator; species Nicator chloris. Next base: position 21,829 of record WAAE01012829.1, read on the forward strand.
GTCTTTCATTTATTTTCCCCCAAAATTATCAGTTGACCTTTTCAGGCTATTACAATTAAAATGTCATTATTATTGTTTTATTTTGAATAATGTTCTTGTAGCCATAACTGTCTACAGTTCTGCAGAAGGCTTTGTTTTCTTTAGAAGTTGTATATTTTTTCAAGTGTATCAGTTGAAATAATAAAAAGATACTACTTTTTTTCTGTAATTCTTTCTCTTTTTTTTTGGTTTGGTAAAGAACGGTCTCGGCAGCAGTTCAAATATCAGAGCATTCCAAGCAGACCTCATTTCATATGTAAATTAATTTGTCTGATCTTCATTTATTCCAAGCCATTTTTTAATAAAAATCTTGGGAAGAACTGAAACTGAATCTTAATGTGTCATCTTTAGGCTTCACATAGCTTTTAATTTGCCTTTCAAGCAGCCTACGAACCAAGCAAACACAGTCACATGTTTGATTTGCATTCTGAATTACATCGTATTCTTACTACTGTAGTAAGATTTTCCTGTATTTTGTATAATGATGACTACAACAGAAAAGTTATATAACATAGAAGCAGTTTTTGAGAATTAGGAGCAGAATGAAGTTTTTCCCCCACCCCAGTTCTGTGCTGTAACCACAACATCACAACTATGTCTTCTTTTGTTTTTACTAGGACCAGAGGTCCCTCTTTGTAAGGATGGAGAAAATGCAAGGCTGACTGACAAATAACTACAAAACATTTAGGGTGGAGGAGAAAATGCAACCTGAACCTCCCCTGTTCTGTGCCAAACTCTCTAATCATTCAACTGGTACATAAAGGGAGACAAAGGGGGCTATGATGGGCACCACAGTAAGTTCACCACGAAACAAAACTGAAGAAACCTCCTCTCCTGAGAGTCCCAGCTGGGTTGAGGTTTTGCTGCTTGGAAAGGTATCTGTAGAGTTCAGGAACCTGCAGGCTTTGTTCCATGGGCTTAGGGACTTTATAACCTTAAATTCCATCACTATACTGTCTTGTGAAACACACTTAGGCATTTCCAAAGATGGTGGGGAATGTAACAGCTTCTGTGTCTGGGACTATGCATTTTTAGACAGAAACATGCTTTTATTTTTCTGTCAGTTTTGTCTGATTCAACTGAGTGCCTCACAGATGTGAGGGCATGTGTGCAAAACCTCACACAGCACTGGCCTTTGGTGTCTCCTGACGAAAGTTCTTTCTCTTTCCCAGAGACATTCCGTTGAAGTTTTGCTGTGCTGAGGCAGCACCAGCTCAGTTCGTACTCAGGAGCTGACTACTCTTTTTGGTAATATGGGTTTAAAATGCATCCCCATCTGGTTTGGCAATATTTTCCACTTGCTTTAGAAAAAATTTGTATATATGTACAGGGATTTAGGTTTCAAAAGACAACATCTTAATGTATGAAGAGCTGTCTGAGACCTGAATTTCTTCTTGAACTCAGTTCAGAACATCCTAGTCTCCATAGCCAAAGCTCTACAAAGGTTCAGATTAAATGATTGAATGACTCTTTCTGCATTTCAGTACTAAATGGGAAAAGTACTCTAGGATAAGAACACAATCATAGAAAACTTTCAGTCAGAAAGGACTTCTGGAAATATCTAGTGCCACTCCTCTGCTCAAGTCAAAGCTAGCTTCCAATTTGGGTGAGGCAGCTCAGATCCTTATTTAGAGTTCAGTCAAGGTCTGAACATCCCCAAGGCTGGAGCTTCCATTATCTGTGTGAACCTTTCTTCCAGTGTTTAACTATGATCATGGTGATTTTTCGGTTTTTATGTTCCTATGTTCCTTATATCCTAACTGAAGAACAACGCATTTCCAATGGTCAGGAAGAAAAGTGGCGTTCATGGGAAGGAGCTGATTAAAGAAATTAGATAAATGGAGTGCAGAGAAAAGGCTTGAAGTGCTGCTTGATAATAGAAACAGCCATTTGTATTAACTCTCTGGGATCCTAAGAGAAATGTCAAAACAAGAGTGAAAGCAGTGGACAATTCATGGAATAATCCTGCCTCACAGTAGCCTCTGAGCCAATTTTTTTCCAGATAAAAAGCTTGATCACAAGGTGAGCTCTGCGAAGTGCTTATACTTCTCAATCTCACAATAATACTCCAATTATCAGAATCTTAATTACCAAAACAAACTACAGGGGAAAAAAGCATTCAGCATTCCATTTTTAGCTGCAGGCAGCTGCAGCTGGGCATGATTATAATAGCAATGATTAGTTGCCCATGGAAATTGCAATGATGTTTGTGAATAAACTTCCCCAAGTTTACATTTGAAGATTATTAAAAACAATGTGGTCAGTTGCTTAGTGGGGTCAAGCAGTTAGAGGTTCCATACAGGTGTCTTCCCAGAATCTCATCATCCATGTTTTTAAAAAGCAATCATTTAATTGCTTCTCATCATCATCTTCTCATCGTCTAATGCTGTGGGCTCACATGAGCTCTTCAAACATGGCCAAATGATCTTCACTTCTCTACTTAATCTCTTTATGGCACATGGATTTCATTTGGTATTTCAGGGAGAGCATTTCCATCAGACATCCAAACACAGCTGAAATGTTATTGAAATCTTTCCCTCCTGCAATACAGAGAATAACTATCAACCCAGCACATCAGTGTAATTTAGATTTCTGGTGAGACACTTCAAACTGCTAGGTCTGTGGAGAAGCTCACATTGATCTGTAATGCAGAGAATTTTAGAGAGATTATTTTAATGTGGCATGACCAATTAATTAACAACAGAATGACCTTAGCAATTCACATCACACCAGGATAATTGATTCCATGGGATCATGCCTCTGAAGGGGTATTAAAGCATAGCTCAGATGTACTGAGTGACAGCAGAAATGTAGAGACATCACCACAAACTGATCTACAGGTGAAAATTGCATCAGTACAGCTGCTAATGTGGAGTCACACCTGGACCATTAAAGTAATCCCAAGGGTTGCATTTCAGCAGCAGAATTGCTTTCTTTAGACTATCTTATGACTGGCTCTAAAACGAGTATTTTTGGAATAGCTCTTATGCCAAAGCTATCCCAAAATAAAAATCTCCATCATGAAGTAAACCATACTCTGTATGACACCCCTTAAGTCTCTTTTAAACACCTCTGTCAGGTAATCAGCACTCTTTTTTGTATTTCTGTCAAGGTCCAGCTGCTTTGTAGCTTGGTCTCACTCCCTCAGCCATATTACCACCTCTAAGAGACTCCTCTGGGAAGCTTTTGACCAGCTGCTGTGGAAAAAGGAGCTTTGTCAAGATGAAGGATTGCTTATTTACTCAAACAGCTGCCAGAGGAAAGAGTTAACCTAAGAGCGAAGCATCATCAAGTCTAGCTAAAGTTCACAATCTCCTCACAAGTTTTAGATGCTCCTTGTTGACTCCAAGAGCCAGGTTCATTTCCTGAAGCTTCCTCATCCTCTTTTGCTTCTCTTGGGTTCACTCCTGAAATACCTCCCTTAAATAGCTCGTTTCCTGCCTCACTTGCTCTCGTATGCCAGCTCTGGCTTTCCCCAAAACTGTCCACAGAAGTGGTTTGTAAAGTGTTCTTTTAGTTTTTGATCTTAGACCCACGAATTGTAGAAAAATCCAACATGTCTGTGTACTTGGCTGCAGACAGATAAATAGGCACTTCCCCTAAGCCTTCTTTGTTCTTTCAAGGCCTTCTGATATTTTCTTTGAAGATATTTTTTATCTGCCCTCATTTCATTTCTGACTGCTTTTACCAACAACCCTTTGTTCCTTGCAGCTATATAAACAACGCCAAGTAGGTAAATTGAAGGATATAGACAGTAGTTAAAAATTAACCAGACAGCTCCATCATCTGTGAACTCTTTTACAAAACACTATTCCGAAAGCTGGCTCTGGGCTGAAATAATTATGGTACTTTGAAAACAAAGTAATTATTTCCAATTAAATCACTTTTATTGTGCAATTAGAGTGCCATATGGAAGAGGTTTTGTCTTCAAAACAGCTAGAAGACATCTGAAGGATTGCAAAGGGGCAGGTTCATTCCCCCTATGGAGGCAGGAGGAAATTTTCCCAGGCACAAGCCTAACTCACAATATAAGAAAGATATAAAGCTATTATAGATCATTCAAAGAATGGCTGCAAATATGGTGAATGGTCTGGAGGGGAAGTCATAGGAGTTGCAGCTGAGGTGACTTAGATTGTTTAGCCTGGAGAAGAGACTGAGAGGAGATTTCATTGCAGCTACAACATACTCATGAAGGGAAGAGGATGGGCAGACACTGATCTCTTCTCTGTGGTGACCAGTGACAGGGCCCAAAGGAATGGCCTGAAGCTGTGTCAGGGGTTAGTTTAGATACTAGAAAAAGGTTTTTCAGCCAGAGGGTGTTTGGGGACTACAACAAGCTCTCCAAGGAAGTGGTCTCAGCACCAAGACTGAGAGAGTTAAATTATTTGGACAATGTTCTCAGGAATATACCTGGTGTGATACCTGGGACGATTCTGTGCAGGGCCAGGAGCTGGACTTGATGACCTTTGTGGGTCCTTCCAACTCAGGATAGTGTATGATTCTGTGATTCATCTGATCACTGGTTTTGCCAGCCTCAGGTAGCAACTGGGATGGATTAAATCTGGTTCAAATATATTAGCACTCCATTTAAGCTCCTCTGAGAGAAAAGTCACAACTTCTATTTCAATGTTCCCAACTTCCAGACTGCTTTAAGACACTAATGATACAAAACAACCTGACATATGCTTCTGACTCGTAAAAGGTGAATAGGAGCCTGACAATTTTGTCATTCTACAATTGAAAAGGTTAAGAATAGAAGTCCTGAAAAAAGAGAAACTGACATGCACAAACCTAATAAGTTTTACTGTCGTTTTCTAAGAAGAATGGAAGGAAAGATCCACCAATTCTGCCACAAACAGGTAAGAGTGAAGGAAGGAGAAATAATGAAAAAGCACTAACTCCTCACACTCAAATTAGCTCATTTCCATGCTAATAGTTCCCAGGTTTCATGCTTTTCTGCAGATGTTGCCAATGCTGGAGGATCCTAGCAGCCACGTCTGGTACAAGGAGTTTGGAGGGGTAATTGTGAACATTAGATGGTCCATGATGGGAAAGGGGTTATCTCACATCAAAGCAGCTCTGTCCTGCCATGCACCTCTTTCAGTCCAGTTAGTCTGCTGTGCCTTGCATTTCCTAGGTAAGTATCTGAGGTTCTTCTAGATTTATTTTTATCTTTCAGGGTCTGAATTGAACAGACCATTAAAACTAATGATCTAACATATGGACTACAGCTGCTTCTATATCTTATTAGGTGTTCAATTCAGAAGTTACAAAGGGTTTTCCCTGCCCTTTTGGTTGAAACTTTGTTGCCTATGCCAGTGTACAGCTTACAGCTGTATGGGGATTTCGTGGCCGAGCTTTGGTCCTGTGGGGTCACTGGGGTGGCTTCTGTGAGAAGCTGCCAGAAGCTTCCTTCATGTCTTGCAGAGCCATTGTCTGGTGGCTCCAAAGATGGGTGTGTTGTTGGTCAAGGCTGGGACAATTAGAAAGGGTAGTAATGCCTTCATGATGACATATTGAAGAAGAAAGATATACAAAAAGTTATTGCGCAGTTGTAATTGTGGCCAGAGAAGAGTGGGGTGAGAACAAGTGAAAGGAACAACTCTGCAGACACCAAGGTCAGTGAGGAAGGAGGGGCTGGAGGTGCTCCAGATGCCGGAGCTGGGACTCCTCTGTAGCCCCTGGTGCAGCCCACGGTGAGGCAGGCGTGCCCCTGCAGCCCATGGAGATCCATGGGGATGCAGAGATCCACAGGGATGCAGAGATCCACCTACCGCCCATGGAGGAGACCCACACCAGAGCAGAGGGATGCAGGAATCTGACAGGAATCTGTAACCCTGTGGGAGGCTCGTGGAGAGAGGAGCCCAGGCTGCAGCAGCCTGTCCTCGCAGGACTGCACCCCATGCAAGAGGGACCCATGCTGCAGGAGTTAGAGGGGGACTCTTGCCCTTGGGATGGATTCATGTTGTGCAGGTTTCAGGGAGATGTTTCCTCTGAGATGGAGCCATGTTGGAGAAGTTCATGGAGAACTGTCTCCCGTGGGAGGACCCCACAGTGCAGCAGGGGAACAACTCCTCTCCCTGAGCAGTGAGAGAAACAGCTTGTGATGAGCTGACCACAGCCCCCATTCCCTGTCTCCTTGCACTGCTGGGGAAGGAGGTAGAGCTGGGAAGGAGGGAGGGGCAAGGGAAAGGTGTTTTGAAGATTTTATTTTACTTCCCATTATCTTGCTCTGATTTTCTTAGCAATAAATTCAATTAATGTCTCTAATTTTGAACCTGTTTTGCCAATGACATTATCTGGTGAGTGATCCCTCCTGGTCCTTCTCTGAACTCATGAACCTTTTTTTTATTATATTTTCTGTCCCCTGTCCACCTGCAGATGGGAGTGAGGGAGAGGCCTTGGTGGGTGCCTGGCATCCTACTACAATTGTCCAGTGCAAATGCAGCTTGCTTGTATGTATCTATGTGCATTGAGGATGTGGCATCAGACATGATGAGCTGGAGAGAAGAACTTCATCAAAAGCAAGTCCCACAGTCAATTCAATTTCTACCCCTGCTCCAGTGTGCTAAGTGTGTTTTTAGACATTTTCCAGTCTTGCTCCACTTACATTATACATTTTCAAATTATTGTTGCAGACAACTTATTATTATTATTATTATTATTGTTGTTGTTGTTGTTGTTGTTGTTGTTGTTATTATTATTATTATTATTATTATTATTCATGGTCATCTTTCAAGGTTTATCATGAAGAGATTTTAAAATTACAGGCTACTTTAATACAGTTGTCTCCTCAATAGAACGTTTTATGGCATATTTTATAGTTCTTAACAAGACTTTTTTGTTTTTCCCTCTCTCTCAAATGAGCTTTAACAAAGAGAACACAAAACTAGTCATGGTCTACAAAAGCTTTTGTCAAGGGGAGATCAATTGAGAGATTTGCATTTTTTTGAGGTGTTTGACTTTGGCATAATTGTGCTCCCATGGACTAAACTGGATTATTAATTCCATTTTCCCTTCCCTGATGTTAAAGTTTTCAAAGAATCCTGTCCTAAACAAGATCATTCCAAGTCCTAGATGAGCAACTTGCATCATAAAAATTTAGCAGAAGCAAATTTGGGCTATTGAGGTAATTATTTTTTTATATTGTCTGATTTCTGAAGAACATTCTGGCTTTTGATGGAAAATGGAGCACAAGTCAAAGCACTTCCCTTGGTTCTAAAGAGCTGCTGTAGTGACTCATTATGATTATAGTTTAAGTGCACTGCTCTCCTTTCTGGACAAGTTTATCTGTCAACATCCTGGTTTCCACAGTCAAGAAGGCATTGCCAGTGTAACACAGCTGTTTCTGAAAATGAGGGTTAGGACTATAGCACCGAAACAAGCATGAGGCTGAAACACATGACTGACAAGGAATGATGAAGACTGGATCAAAGATTTTTCAAGGTAAACATTGTTTTCTTTCCCACCTGCTGTTCATGTTCCTATACAATCCCATGTCCTTCCCTGAGTTCAGGGCTTGATTCCTCCATGCAGTGAAAGAGGTAAAAGAAAGAACATGAATTATCTGAAAAAATCATTATGAGATAAAATCTTCCAGAGCTGAGCATGACAAACAAAAAATAAAAGGTTATCCTATCATCCTGGAAAGTTCTCATCTCCATATTGAGTTTTTAAGACAGGTTCTCCATGGTATCTAAAATGAACCTAGATAGTGGCAATATGCCCCTCAGTTGGCTGCTATGAACTGTCCATCTCTCTATGTCTGCAACAGCATTGACAACATGACTGCCTCACAGGGATGCCTGGGGGCAGCTTAGGGGTGCTAGGGACTCTCACCTGGCCTCCAGTGCTTCAGGGATGTGCACTTCATCTCCAGCCAGCTCCAGCTGGATGTCTCAGATATGTCTGTGTGTGGCCAATAGCCCATGGCCTGCATTCAGGCAGATTTTTTAAGCTTTTGGTCCTTTACAGCTTTAATGGAGCTCAGCTATCACAAGTGAACATGGAAGAAGGTTTAGGTGCTGTAACCTTTGATCAGTTTTCACCCTGGGTGACTGAGTGTCAGAGCCCTGGGAGCACTAGTAGGTATAAATGTCACTGACCAGAATCCACTGGAGACTCCACCTGTGTTCTCTGCCCATGGGCCCAGGTTTCCAGCTCAGTCCTGGAGCTTCAGTCCCTGTTTGTGTTCTGCTGTAGGAGCACCAGTCTCTGGGTTTGTCTCCTGGATGGACCTTTAACCTATAGGTGACACTGTGGGTGACTTCTCTCCTGGATGGATCCAGCCCCTCAGATGTATTCTGAACTTGTCCCTAGCCCTGGCTTTAGGGCTGTCTCTTGGATGAATTTAGGGGCCCAATCTTGTTTTGGCCCAGTTTTTTGTAGCCCAATCTCCAGTCCCGTTCCTTGCTCCATCATCTGCCCAAAACTGCCCACCCAGGGACCCAGGCCATGGTTCATCATTTCCCATGTCTTGTACTGCAAGTAGACCCTGTTACCAGTGCCCAAATGTATCTATCTTGTCAAGACCCTAGGGAGTTCTGCCCTATTAGAGGTGGCACTGTCTGCATAAGGGTGACACCAAGTCCTTTAACAGAAAATTCTCAATCTGTCTGAGACCACAGAAATGCAGGAACAACATAACTGAAGGGAAAAAAAATATTCAGCATATCTTTACAACTACTCAGTGCTCACGTCCTGTTCTGCTGTTTGCATGACATGAGAGGAGAAAAAATTTTTCCATAACACAGCAGCATATTAAGGTTAACTTAAATATTCCAGTATGGAAAAAGGCTTTAGAAGACTACCTGGAATGAGGGCAAATAGAAAGTTAAGCAGCTATTGACACACAAATATTAGAATATGTGTTATTTTTTTTCTGGAGATAGAATAAGAGTTGTTTTATATGGGGGGAGGTAAGACTGATGCAGAGCAAAAATGCCTGTAGATTGACCTCTAAGAAATAGACTCATGATAATGTCTGTCAGCTTTACAGAAACATGCCCATTTTAGTCATTATAAACAGGGAAAAATGAAACAAGAAGAGAGGAGGTTACTCAGTAACAAAATTTTGCCTTCAATCTTATCTCTGACTTGAAAACCTGACATGTAGAGCAATATCTGCTAAGTGCCATTGTCTTCAGGAGGATGTGTGTTGGACTGAGTTTGTATATGGCAACTGGAAACAGAAACTTTCATTCAAAGAGAGGAAATAAACAGCGTGGATGATTTTTTGATTGTGGCTGAGTCAGAAAAGTTTCTAGATTTCAGTCAAAACAGACCTGTTAAAGGCATTGCAAAAGCTGACACCAAAGTGGTATAGTCTTGGAGACATATTCATCCCATCTCTCTGCCAGTCTGAGGTTCAGCCTTAGATGTTCTTGTAAGACTGTGTTTCCCAGTTTTGTCAAGGAGATTGATAGCAGGGCTTATCCCTGTGAGTGCAGGCTGCACATCATCACGGAATAAAGAAAAAAAAATCAATAAGCAGCTGCAGAGAAATATTTGGATAGTTTGGACTGAGCTAGTGTTTCTGCCATTTAAAATTCATGGCATGCTTAATCATGGTATCCTTAATCCTATACAGTGATGAACTTTGTGGTAGCTAAACTGGACCTTGTTTTTTCTGGGTTCCTTTGCCCACTAGATGGCCTGATTGGGGTAGTTGGTAGAGATCAGAGAATCATAGAATTTCCTGATTTGGAAGGAGCCTACAAGCATCATAGAGTCTAATTCCTCTGTTTGCTCCAGTTCTGCAAAGCGAGTTGGAAGTTGTGCATAGGGAGTCCCTGATGATATCTCCACCACGGTGGGTGATATGCCAGCATGTCACCACACATAAGCTGCCATCAGCAAGACACCTGGAAAGAGACAGAGCCAAGTAAAGGATGTTTCTGATCAAACAGTCCATTCCCCAACACAGCTCCAAGCAGCTCTGACAGAACCCAGGAGGAAGAAATGCAAGAAATCAGTCCTAAGAAAAAATTTGTCCTAGCTATATGTCATGAAACATTCAAACAAGAATATCATCTTGCTCCTGCCTTCTTTGTGCAGCACTTCTTCACCTAAAACCTTCCTCCCTTCTTCTGTGCTCCCAGGCCTTGATGAGAGACAATAACCTTCTACAATTGCTCCTCTTAATGCAAAGGGATTTCTTTCCCTGTTGGCAGTGTCATTTCTTTGAACAGGGAAACTTCACCCTTTTCTTCCTTAAAAGTATGAGGCAGAAATGCAAAAAATTTACTCCAATCTCCCTGGACACTCAGCTAATCCTCACAGCCCTCTTCCCAATACTTAAGTGTAGCTTTTACCTGCAACCTAGGGAGGACCTATGTAAGTTCAGCTCTTATTTAGCCAAAGGGCCTCTTGAGTGTTTCCTCTGTCTTGGCAGTCCAGATTCTAAGAACCAGCCCTCTTGAAATAAATGGGAGAATATGACGGTGACATAAATAATTATATTTTCTCTTTTCTAATCTGCTGACTTGAAAATCTGCCTCTGGTGTTTTTAGGATTCCACAGCTCTGATGAATCCACCTACCAGATTATTCTACACATTTACTGGTCATCCAACTAAAGTTATTACTCTGCATTCTCATTATGCACTTACGTTTGTCCCTCGTCATGGCAGTGAAACCAAGGGCCTAATACAATACAACTTCAGCCTTTCCAATTTTGGGGACAGCAAACACCTCTGATGTCAAAGCTATATTTTAGGAAAGACACTGCAGGCATATATAATCCCTGTTGTTTTTACCAAGCTTAATGGCATGAACCATATAAATTCTTCTATCTCCAGTGCACTGTACTTTTAGGGGGAAAATCAACCATAAAGGTCACTCTGTTTTTCTGAGGCAGATTCTCTAATATAAATGGAAAATTTGCGGGAGTGCACAGCAGGTTTTCCTACATCCAAGGGACTCAGAGAGAGAAGTGGTTTCCAATAAGGCATTATCAAAATCACCTTGGTAGTCCTTACTGTCTGTGTGATGTGAATCAAGAGCGTAGGTGAATGGACCCTGCATCCTAAGGGCCAGAGGGAATGACACTGAGGTATTCACCCTCAGCTCCTGGAACTCACTAGTTCAGTGTGACACAGTTACCTGTAGCTGGGAAAGAATGGATTATTCTGTCTGGGTCTATTTAATGCTCTTGTTACAGCAGATATTTGTATAAATAGTTTGTGTAAATGGTTCCACACTTAGTGGGTCAGACAAAGCTTTTTCCAGCACCTGTGTGATGAGGGGCCTACAGCACTTCCAAAGACGTAGCTTCAAATCCCACTCTGCATCACATAGACTACAGACTAAGAGATTAATTTCCCTTATTTCAGAGGAGTAACTGAACCACTAGATCCCTGCTAGGAATATCTTTGAAATGATTTCTCATTTTGACAAGAAATGCCAATAAACCTTTTCTTGGTAGAGTTTTATGAGAAAAAAAAAAACTTTCATCAAACATGACTGGCACTGTTCTTTTGTGTTATCTCCAGTTCCTGTTTATACTTCCTCACTTATGATCTACCTCTTTCAGTGGTTTGAACCACACCTTCCTCAAATTCCTCTCTTAGAAAAAGGACAGTTGAGTCTGGAGGGTTTTTTGGGGGCTATTTTCTTTGTTCTTGTAGTGTGAAGTACACTACAGTAACATATGGCTGGCTTCCTTCTCTTGGGAAGCTCTTAACACTGGCTTCTCCCAAGGGACAAAGATGTTCTCAATCTGACAATTTCCCCATCTTCCTAGGTGCTATCACTTCTATTCTCTTCCTCTCCTTTTCTGGACTCAAACAAGAATAAATGCATGACTCAGGGTCCCCTTGGAGTGAGAACTTCCCTGTATGCTTGGTCCCACCACATCATCAGATCCTGAAAAAGACATAGAAAGAAGGTAACACCTACTACATGATCCTGGGGTGAATTAGAAGTTAACAGTGAATGCACCACCTTAGTACACTTCTGTGGGAAATGCCATTCAAAATTAAAAGCAGGAGGCAAAATAGAAGTTCTCCTCTAGATTAAGATTTACCCCAGTGGATCATTCCCTGAGTGTTCTCTGCTCTAAGATAGTGAGAAGCCAGGCTGAAACACAGGTGTAAAAGTCACAGGCATTCCCTGATGTCAGACTTTAGAATACGAGGGAAAATTGACTATGCTTCTTACTTTGCAAAGAGGTAATAAAACTTCTGTCTTTGAAGTGCTCTTTTCATTGGTTATGGGCACTGCCTGCATGGGAGACCTATCCCACAGCATCCAAGCAAATGAGTTTCAGAGCATAGAGTGACAATAATGATGTCAATCATTCAAGGATATCAGTGTCAGGACTTTATACTTTCAGGCACCTGGAGTTCAGCATATCCATGATTCCCCATGGCTATATAAAAATAAATTGGGAGACAAGCTGATAAGGTGAATTATATATGGACTCATTGGGTGAAAATAGAGCTTCCCAGTACAGTAGAGCAAAGGAAGATGCTTGCCAGCTTTTCTTTACTGAGAAAACCCAAGCAGGTGTCAGTGGAGCTCACTTGGGAACAAGTGAGTTCACAAGAGCAAAAGGATTCAACCCTGTCATTCAGCAGCCTTTGTTCTACATTCCTGGGAAGCCACTGCAGCAAATGAGAGGCAGTGAAAAGAGGTCCAGCTCAATGGTCATTTTTTCTGCTCTAAGATACAGCAAGAAAATACATTGAGACTCACACTGCACCCTGAAGGCTGAATTCTGCCTGCTGGGTATTTCATTCCTTCCAGGCAGGGATGGGTGACTGTGTTGGGTCTGGCCTTATGCCAAGCAGAACTGGAGAGAAGTGGTTGAACTTCTGCCAGCTTCTCTCTTTGCTGAGTCAAGAGAGTCTCAATGAGATGAGAACATGGCCTTGTATGTTCACACAAAATACTGAGGTCTGCAAAAATACAAAGTATTATGAGAGAAAATGTACACCACCTATGACTCTGAGCTATTGAAATAAAGGTGAATAGCTGCATTTAAATTGTTGAGAGTCTGTCAAGGATAAAAAATAATTCCTCCCTGTTCTGCAGAAATAGTTGAAATTGAGCTGCTAGAAACTGATGTTTCTTTAAAAGGAAATTAACTTGTCCCCCCACCAGGCGCTACACGTACAATTTAAATTAACACAGAATAAATGAAGTTTTGAAATGCAAATGTGAAAATGAGTCAAGAATACATTATAAATAAAGTTTACATATGGTGATGACAAGTGTCATCACATCTAAGTAACATCTACCACACTCTTCAGAAAATCACCAATGCAGTTTGAATGTCTTCTTTCTTTAGTGAAATATGAATCAGTCAGATAGAAATACCTAAATAGCTATATCCTCTACAGTTACAAAACATTAATACTTGTTTTGCGTTGCTTTGCTTCTTACTATTCTTATAAGGCTGTTCTTCAGTATTTTTTAGGAGATGACATTTGAAGGCAGCACCTTAAAACAGCCAAACAAGTGTTTCTTTCAAACTTTCCTGCTGGTTACATTCCCTGCATCTCAGATCAGTGTCTCTCATAACTGTTTTTGGAATGTCCGATATTTCCTGATATGCATGTCCCAAAACTGTTGCCACCAAAGCCATCATCAGGTCTTTATTGGCTTTGATGCACTTCTCCCACTTCTTCTGCCTCTCTAACCTCTGTCCATGACTCAGGATCCTATCCCAACCCATCTCAGGAACATCAGTCCCTTTCTCAACAAGGTCATAAGATGCCTGCCCTCAGGTCCACAGGCTGATGTCCCAGCCTCAGTGTATCTCTGCCCCCACAGAAGTGCCTGACGAGCTGGGATGGGGCTGCACAGCCCCACCGGGGGAGTGTTCCCTGTACCCATCCCCCAGAGAGTCTCTGTACCCTGCAGTACTCAGCTACGACCTTACTGGTATTGAACAGAGTGGAAAAGATTATTCTGCAAGAATACCTTTCTGCTTATGCACTGCAATGTTTGTTTTCTCTGCAACAACATGACGTTGGCTCACTTGCAGTAGCCTCCAGATCATTTCTTGCAGAACTGCTATTTAAGCAGCTGTTCCCCATCATGTGCCAGTGTAACTGATTATTTCTGCTTATGTGCATTGACTTCCACTTGCCCCTAGTGAATTGCATCTTCTGTTCTTTTCCTTGTTTTTCTTGCCCATATCTTGAATTAGCCAATATTATTTTTAAATCTGGTTATGCCCTTCAACTACAGGTGCTGCTGTTTGTCCTGGTACTTAGTAAATACAGCATGTATTCTGTCACACAGGCTTTTAACTCTGGTAGACATTTTAAAGCATAAATAATGCAGTGCCACTGAAGTTAGAAAGAGTCAAGGATCTATGAACACAGACAAAATGGTCCACCAGGATGTTTGTTAAGAGTTTCTGAATATAGCTGGCTAAAATATGGAAGCTGAATGACCAGGAGTATATTTGCTGTTGGAGTGGTATTGGATAACTCTCTTTCAAATCTGGAAAAAGGCCTCCGTTTTCTATCTTGCATTTGTGGCACTAAAGCTTCACCACTTTGACTGCCTCCTGCTTCTGTAAAAATGATGAAAGATACTGTCTTTTCCCCTAAATACTTCAATATTTCCTTACCATAATTCTTGAAGAGATCTAAGAAGAGATCAAATGCTATATAAAGACCATTGCTGAACACAGTGGTCACAGGTTCTTCACTATGTCTAAGTGGTGTGTCTCATCCTGGGCTGCAAACACACTGGAACTGGAAAATTTTTGTTAATATACATTTATCAGGAGAGTTATGCAATGAGGTGGTATTCACAAGCTGAATTCAAAGAAAAAATCATATGCAAAAGCTTAGAGCAATCAAACACACTGGGCTTTCATTTCAGAGGCATCTCTCACTTTATGATGTGAACCGTATTGAAGTAACACTTGGGATCCACAGGCAGCAGTACCCCAGTGTTCCTTTACTGCTAAAACAAAATGTCTGAGCTGCTGTATGCTGGAAACATCTACTGGAAATGTCTTGATTAAAGAGATGCCAAAAAAACTTAGAGCAGAGTGTAGTGCAATGTGGAATTTCCTCCTTACAAAACAGTGGAATTTAAGATATTTTGTCTCCCATTATGATTCCAGAACAAATAATTTTGTGTTGCTTCCTCATATAACTGAGAGCAGCCAGAACCGTCCTCTGTGTAAGTTATTGATGGTACCATTATAAATTAGTCACAATAACATTACTTATAGCTTGATTCTCATATGGAACTATTTAACTTGGATTTAGAGCCCTATAGGTGTCATAGGAATTCTCTAGGCCTGTCTCCTTGAAAAGATATTTAGATGTTTTGTAGGTCCCTGTATTACCTGGCAATGAGATTATGTTCTCCTTGGCTCTAAGTAACCTCACAATGTTGAAAGCAGAGTAGATGCAGGCTTTAAGGTTGCCATTGCCTTTTCTTGTCATGTAAGAGAAGATGAAATTAATCTCAGATGTAGAGTAGACCACCTACAGACCATTCTTAAATTTTCATCTTCACCAAAAACCTGCCATTGCTATCAAAAGGAAACCAGACAATCTTCTACAGCAAATCCTGCAACACTAGAAAATGACAGGTTTTGGTGGTTTAGAGAAATTGAATATCAAATAGATAGCTCAATCATGAATCTATTATCTTCCCCCTACGCCAAAGAAGATGTTAGCGAATGTAAAAACAAGCTGATGGGATGGAGAAACAAGAACTCTGCTGAGCCCATACACATTAATTGTATCATTTCAGAGAATGACTAAAGATTGCCATGAGTCAACGATTCCTCCTAACCATTTTGTGTAAGCACACCTACCATCCCAGCTTGACTGGCAACGAGAAGATTAACATGCTCCAGTTATGATGGCAGCTCAGTTTGAATAAATCACTATTAACAGCAGCACACCAGGCACCAGTGCTCTCTCTGCCATACAACCAGTCACTTAAAGTGTTATTTTGCATACTCTCCATTTCTTAATGCAAGAAACTTTCATAAAGAAGATAAGAGAGGGAGGAACAAGAGCTATGTAGGGAAAATAACTGACTAGGAACCCAGTTGAATTAAACCCTGTGTTTATCTACAGGCCAGCAAACTGGAGTCCTACACATTCACATATGCAAAGTATCTGATGAAGCAATGTTTCAAAAACATTGTCTTTCAAAAACCTGCCTGGCACCCTGTCAACTCATTAAAGAGCTGCTTGAGAACTCAGCTCAGCAGTAGGATTCTAAGATGACACGGTGAAAGTCTTTTTTGGCCCAAACTCCCAGCATTTTTATAGTTTTACCATCCTTGAACCCCAATATGCCTGGAAGCCCGAGTGACAGTCCCAGGGTTTCCAGCTTCCCTGGTTTGTGAAACAGGGATGCAAAGAGAAGAGTTCTCTAGAGCCTAATAATTGGATTCATATTTTGTTTTAAAACTGAACAGAATTCTTTTCCCCCAGACAGAAGAAGGAGGGGAAGAAACAAAAGGAATTTCCTTTCCCTTGGAAATATGAAGGTTTCTAGGTTTTGTTCCTGTTCCAAGGTTTAATACATGCACATTAGCACGTGCATACACAACCCGAAGAGACTTTCCCCTCTTTGAAGTGGCTGACAGGGGAATTTCCTCTTAGGATATGTCTTATACTGCAGTAACTGCAGGATACTGATCTGGATGGATTTAAAATCTTATACAATATAACATTTCCCTATTTGAAGCCTAATTAGATTTATTATATACATCCACAGGAAACAACTCCATCCTGTAACAAGAAAAACACTTTGAGACCTAAATGTTAAACCCTCTAAAACAAGCTAAGAATTATTTTTTCAATTTAAAAAGTTATACAGAATAATCTTATGTATGCTTTTTTATTTTAGTTTCTTTCAAATGTGTCAAATTCAAGTCTCCTTTCTAGTATTAATTTCAGTTGTAGTTTCACCAATCAAGCTATCACTCCTAGGACTTGTTGATTCAAGAAAATCAATAATAAAATGTTTGTAAATGGATTGTCTTCTGTGGATTATAAAGATTTCCCTTTAGAGGTGAATTTAATATTCATTTCCTTTTAACTTCTGTTACAATTAACATGTAAGTCAAAGGTCTTATGTATTAAAAGGAAAAAAAAATCCCTCCTTCAAAGGAAGCCCATAAAGTATCAAGAGCCATCTACTGCTTTGTAAAAAGTATGATTCATTCAGCAGTGCAGGTGCTTCAGGGATTGAACAGCGTTACAGGAGAGTGATGGTGTGCACAGGACAGAGAGATGAGCCAAGGAATAACTGCTCTCTAAAACCTGGTTGGGAAAGGTTTTTGGTTTCTTTCCATCAGAAAGAACTGAGGGAAACTTCTGGGTGGTCCAGAAGGCAATGTGAAGGACAGCAGTTCTGTTTTGGGAAGTTGTTTTTTTTCAAATTCTTGAAACTGCACTTGATGACTTAGGATAAAGGCCCTCCTTTCCTGACAAGAAAGAACAGTACTTTCCAGTCTATTTTTTTCCTTTGCTCCATCGTGTTTCTTCTCTGATTCTGAAAGAAAAAACAAACCAAAACCCAACCAACCAAAAAAGAGAAACATCCAACAATACTGTTATCCACAGCAAAAAAATTGAAAGAATCATTTGAAAATGAAAAGCTTAAATTTACTGTCTTAAAACTATGGATTTCTTCTAAGATCTAAAAATTTCCTTTGTTTTACAATTGCCTGTATATACAGACCTCTTTTTTTAGTATAAAACAGCTATTCCTGGTCAGCAGCAGTACCCAAAAAGTCTTGAGCCAAAGATTTGCAGTGGTCACAGCTGCTAATCCGTTTTCAAAACAATAGCAATAGCTGGGTAGGTGAGGAAGGAGTGGACCTGGAAGAGAGAGAAGGAAAACACAGCTCCAACCATTGGTTAAAAGGTGCATTATTCATTTCAAATCCCTTATTTCTCTTCATAAAATCCCCATGCTTAGACCATCTACTGACCTTTTGATGTGCATATGTGTATCTGTGAATAGAGGGAGAGAGAAGAAATTTATTTGTATGTAAGGGAACTGCTGCTTCACAACATGGAGAGGCAAAAAAAATGACATATCTTGATGCCTCTTTATATTCTGACATTTTTTTTCCTTGTTTTTAGTCCTTTTATTTATTTCCTCCTTTTTTTTGGTATCACTGAGGTATGCAATAATTTATCTTCATTGCTAACAATCTTTAAAATATTTCATTGATTTTTTACCATACTGAAAAAAATTATCTGCAAAACACAGCAAATACTGATTGTTTCCATCATCTGCTAAGCTATGTGTTCTCATCCTCTTTCTCTCTGATGTTTCAATGTTTTTGCATTTCTTTTACCATGGTTTTCATTAATTAGTCTGAATACTTTTACTAACCAGTGCTACAATTTCCAATCCATTCTCTTATGCCCTGTGCTTGCTTTTTAATAGGCATCATGTTGGAATATGCATTCATCTGAGGAAAGTGATAGACAGGATTTTTAAAAGAAGACTCAATCAGTGCCAGAAGATTTTTTTCTTTTTTTTTTCTTTTTTTTTTTTTGGTAGTATTAAAATATCTAAATTGTTGAATTGTTGCCAAGGAGAAGAGGAAAAAAATAAAAAAGAATGAGGGAGCTATAGGAACAAAAACCCAAACCACCTAACAGGTAAGAAGACAATTCCAAGCTAATTTGCTCATATTCTGTCATTTCTATCATTACTCAAGTTTCACATTTCAGATACAGTGGCTCTGTCAATTGTTTGCTTTTCTTTTCTTAAATTATTTTGTCAAATATTTATTTAAATAAAAAATATGTATATTAACACAAGTGTTCCTTCATAACATGTTGGATATGAAGCCATCTTTATCAGAGAACCCTAGAGAGCTTTGCAGAGCATGCTGCCAGGTTTGCAATCCTGAGGACATAAATAGTCCCACTAAAGTGAATGAGATCATTATTTAAATGATTAAATATCATAACACTAAATTGTACATAAATGCTACTGCTGTGGGTAGAGAGGGGGAAGGAAGAGAGGAGTGTGACATAAACTTTCAGGTGACAGAAGAGGAATGAATTCTGCCTGGTTTTTCATCCTTCAAAAGCCTTTTAGTGACAGTATTATTTTTGCATGGCTTTTAGTGATTTTGTGACACTGCCAAGTCATTTAGCTCTATTAAAAAAAAAAAAAAAAAAAAAAAAAA
>WAAE01012829.1:41062-55793 GCA_013400495.1 Nicator chloris
AAAAAAAAAAAAAAAAAAAAAAAAGAAATCCAATAGTAGCAAAAACTGAATAATGCACAGTATTACTCTAGTGTCAACTGAATTTGAGACTTACAGGACTTTGTGTATGTGTGTGTGAAATTACGTTCTTGGACCCCCAGCTCATCCAGCCTTCACTGGGGACCAGGGCTTTGGCAGGATCACCCCTCTCCTGCTCCCCAGGATGGTCAGGTTTCTTCCTTGCTCTGCGGAGCCACGAGCATTGCTGCAGTGGGTGCCAATGCTCAGATCTTGTCCCCTTCTTGGTAACCCTCCACAGAGGTGCCCAGGACTTCTGTGTCAGGCTCAGAAATACGTGAAAGAAACAAGCACACTGCGCGTTACCTAAACACTCTGCACTGCTTTGCCATCACCACTGAACAGAGAGTAGGCTCACCAAACACACAGATGGCACAGAGCTGGGGAGGGCTGCTGGCATGGAGGAGGACAGGTTTAGTTTTCAACATGTTCTATTTCAAATTTGGCATGCAGGGTGGAAAAAAACAATGCATTCCAGTGAGGGCAAATGCAAGATACTTCATATAGGCTGTTATTCACATATGGAGCAAGTGACACCTGCCCAGGCCTTGAGGACAGCAAAGTTTCAGTAGGTCATCAGTTCTGGATAAGTCTGTGAAGGAAGGATGACAGATATGTCCCAGGATGTATAAGTAGGAGTGCAGATCATAAACGTAGTCCTAGATATAAGACAACTTTCCACTGTAGAACAAAGTTGAGCTGTATGAATTTCACAGAGAGGGAAGAAAGATAATAAAATCATAAAAAAGAGTATATAATCAAGAAAAAACTAAAAAGATCAGAGATCTAGAAAATGTGACCCATGGGGGGAAAAAATTATGTAATTTACCCTAAGCAATGAGAAGAGGAAGAAGGAGTGGATAGAAGAGACATTCATTAAATATGTATAGACTACTGCCAGGATAATCTGTTCTCCCTGTTCATGGTGGACAGGACAAGACCTGATGTGCTTAGTGAATGCTGCAAGGAATGTTCAGGTTAGATATGAAAATGATAAGGATGGAGAAGCATAAAAATAGAGTGCCTGGGGAGGTATAGAGTCTCTATCACAGGAAAAATTATGAAAGGAGAGTTCACTCTGCCATGAGGCAAAGGAAACTGCCAGCACTGTGATTCAGTGCATACAGTAACATTAGAGAATTGGGATGTCCCTGTCTTGGTTTCATCTTATCTCTTTTGAATGGGTGTCTCCTTAAACTGCATTATATATTTGTTTCCTTTTCCTTTTATTTATCATGATTTGCATTGAGTAATCTGAATGAGAAAGATGCTTTCATTCTGTGCTCATTGTGTTAGTAAAAGCACTAACAATTATCATTTCTTTCATTAAAGAAATATATAAGATTTGCATAAGATTTTTCCTCTTATAGTATCATTTTCATCTTGGTGTAATGCTATAATTTCCATGGGCTTTATCTAGGAGCAAGGATATGTTGCTTGTAGATAAGTAATATCTCTATTACTATTGTGAAACCAGTATTAACCCTTTACAGGTTAGCAGGGTCATGCTGAACCACAGGAAACACCCATCTCTGTTCACAAAAATTCCACTCTTTCATTATCTGGGCTCTGGAGAACAAGGATTTCCTCTGCTTATATCTGTACAAAACCTGCCTCACACATGGGACACAGACTCTGCTTGAGTTCCCAAATCTATTGTAGTGTAAATACAGAAACAATCAGTGAAATCCTTCCTAAATCTCCATGTCTTCCTGACAATAATAATAATGATAATAATAAATAAATAAATAAAAGGTGAATTAAGCAATGACAACTGGAAGGGTGTTCATGGAGGCTCAGACTCACTGGCAGTGAAGCATCACATGCCATTTTTAAGCACCCCAACTCCCAAAAAGCCAGAGCTCCTAGTGTGGTAGCAGAGCTCCCTTCCAGGCAGGACCTCTGTCCACACTGCTGCTGTTAGAATATGCAGCTGCATATTTATCTCAATGAGTTCAGCAGACATCACTCTTGTCTTTTAAAACACAGAGAAAACACCTCTCCCTTAATTTGCCATAGCCTAATGTGTAGACGATATCTGCTTCAGCTGCAAAACTGGAGGTTTCAGCCTTTTCCCCAAGACAAGGTTCAGACACTTTAACAAGATTTACTTTGGGCAGAGGAGGAATGAGAGATAAAGATAGATAATTCTTCCTCTCCTGGCTGTGCCACCATGCACAATGCATCCAGGTTTGCTGCCATGGAGCAATTTCACAAGCAGGGGGGCAGGAACAATTTCATCTGCCAGCATGGGGAGTGAGGAGTGGCTTTATATGCAGGCTTTGTGCATGGGACAGTTTCTGTTATGTCTCCAATGTCTTTAGTGTAAATGCTGTCAGGACAGCATCATCAAACACTCAACACAGGGTGGTCAGAGCCAGAGTCCTGGCAGTGACATCACCTTTCTCAGAGGGTCTGAACTTGCTCAAACAGAGGTGAAGAGGTTCGTAGGGCTCCACAACCCTGGACAAGTGTGCTGTCTCCAAGCAAGGCCTGAGGATCTTCCTTGCGGCGGGGCAGAGGGATGCCGGCTGCAGCATCACCTCTCACTGAGCGCTGTGGAGGGATGCACCTGTCAGGCAAGGCGGGACAGTCTGAGGCACCTAGAAAAGAGCAGCTCAGAGAAACCTAAGTGACGCTTGAAGGAGCCTCGTGGGACCAGGGGACCTGCTCTGCGGCACCTCCCGCCCGCTGTCCCCCTCCCGGAGCCGCGGCTGCGGCTGCTTTAACCGGGCCGGGGGGGTGCTGGCAGCCCCGCCGACGTGGCGGGCATCAGCTGACCGCGCGGGGCTCTGCCTCCTCCCGGGCCGCCCGCCCGCAGCTCCACTCCGGCCGCGGCGGCGGCGGCTCCGCCGTGCTCGTCCCGCGGTTCCCGGGGCAGCAGCCGCCGCCAGCTCCCCGCGGCCCCGCAGGCACCGCGCTCCCCGAGCTTTGCCCCGGCCCCTTTGTCCTGCTCCTCCTCCTCCTCCTCCTCCTCCCTGTCGCCGGGAAAGCCCCCGAGCCGGAGAAGTTGGGACGCTTCCCATCTAGCTTCTCAGAGCTCTGAGTTTAGGGCGGGATTTTCATTCCCGGCTCTTTCGATTTTTTTTAGATTTGGGGTTTGATGTGATTTTTTTTTTCCCCTCCTCCTTTCTTTCTTTTTTTGCTCCTTTTTTTTTTTTTCTTTTTTTTTTTTTTCCCCGTTGCCAAGCAAGCCGAGTGTGTGCGATGGATGGGAGCCCCGAGGCCGCTCCGGGCAGAGGCGCGCCGTGAGCCAGGGGCATGCCCCGCCGCCGCGGGAAAGCGGGCGGGCAGCGCCCGGCCGGCGGCTCTGGCGCCGTGACCGAGGACGCCCGAGACCTGGCCGCCTCTCCCCTCCTGCCCGAGCTCGCAGCGCAGCCGCTGACCGCAGCCGCGGGAATTCCAGCAACTCCCGGGCACCAGACCTCGGAGCGGAGCCCCGGGATCCCCGGAGGGAGGAGCTGCCCGCTGTGACCGGCTCTGCAAGGCGGCTGCCCCCACCCCTCCGTGCCTCCGGCCTCCGGATGGGGCCGAGGATCGCCCACCGGGCAGCGGGGTTGCGCCCGTAGATGCTCCGCTCCTCCCTCCACGTCGTCTCCGGACCCGCGGCTCGGTTTCCCCGCCGCGCACCGCCCCGAGGAGGGCGCGCACCGAGCCCGCCGGGGCGGCGGGGCTGCGCCGCAGCCGGGCTCCGCGGCATGCGGCTCCGCGGGGCGCCGCGGGAGCGGGCAGGGGGCTCGGGCCGCCTGCGCTAAGCCAGCGCAGCCGCCCCCCGGACCCCGGCGGCCAACCAGCCCCTCCGCCAGCCGCACCGCCAGACACAGGGACCTGCCTATAAATGTGATCTCCGCACCGCCACCCCGCCGCCGCCACCCGCCCTTCGACATCCCCTCCCTTCTCTCCCGCGGTTCCATCCCTCCCTCTGCTCCCCTCCCCAAAG
The DNA here is from genome assembly GCA_013400495.1 of Nicator chloris. Taxonomy (NCBI): domain Eukaryota; kingdom Metazoa; phylum Chordata; class Aves; order Passeriformes; family Pycnonotidae; genus Nicator; species Nicator chloris. Next base: position 45,060 of record WAAE01012829.1, read on the forward strand.
ACGGTGTGTGCCCCCCCGCCCCTGTCCCCCCCCGCGCGCCGGTGCTCTGCCCCCCGCCAGTCACCGCCATGGAGCTCTCGGAGGTGCGGTGCCTGAGCGACAGCGACGAACTTTACACCATCAACAGGACTCCCCCCGGCAGCGGCAGACCCCAGCGCCTGCTGTGGCAGACGGCCGTGCGCCACATCACCGAGCNCGCGCGCCGGTGCTCTGCCCCCCGCCAGTCACCGCCATGGAGCTCTCGGAGGTGCGGTGCCTGAGCGACAGCGACGAACTTTACACCATCAACAGGACTCCCCCCGGCAGCGGCAGACCCCAGCGCCTGCTGTGGCAGACGGCCGTGCGCCACATCACCGAGCAGCGCTTCATCCAGGAGCACAGCAGCAGCAGCGGCGGCAGCAGCAGCGGCGGGGGCAAGGGCTTCAGCTCCGACGAGACCTGCTGCCCCAACCACCACCCGCAGCCGCCGCACCACCACCACCTCCGGCGGCAGTCGGCCGGACGGAGTTTGGGTAGCGAGCGCCACAACAACGGAGGCACTAAAGTCTTCCCGGAGGGCACCAGCAGCAGCGGAGACTTGGGCTTTCTGCCTCTGGACTGTGCCCCCAGCAACTCCGACTTCTTCCTCAACTGGGGCTATACATATCGAGGGGTGATCTTCCCCACTCTCCGCAACTCCTTTAAGTCTCGGGACTTAGAGCGCCTTTACCAGCGCTACTTCTTGGGTCAACGGCGCAAATCTGAGGTGGTCATGAACATCCTGGACGTGCTGACCAAGCTGACCCTACTGTTCCTCCACTTGACCCTGGCCTCTGCTCCAATGGACCCCATTAAGGGCATCCTCTTGGGCTTTTTCACTGGCATTGAGGTGGTGATCTGTGCCTTAGTGGTGGTCAGGAAGGACACGACCTCATACACCTACCTGCAGTACAGCGGTGTTGTCACTTGGGTGGCCATGGCCACTCAAATTCTGGCAGCAGGACTGGGCTGTGGCCTCCTTGGGGACGGCATTGGCTATGTGCTTTTCACGCTTTTTGCGACCTACAGCATGCTCCCGCTGCCACTCACCTGGGCCATCCTGGCTGGACTGGTCACCTCTGTCCTGCAGCTCGTCATGCAGCTGGTTATCCCAAGGTTTGCCGTGACTTCCCTGAACCAGGTACTGTTGTGAGGAGAGGGTGGGAACAGTCCTCTTTCTCCATCACCCTGAGGGAGAAGAGGTGTGGGGATGTCCCAAAAGATCCCTTCCCTTTTAATCAGGTGCTCAGAAGTTCATTACCTGGAGGGGAGATCATAGGCAAAAATCAACCTTCTTGTCTCCTCTTCTTCAGTCTCCCATTGCCCATCCCAGTGTTTCACCACAAGCTGGGAGTTGGGACAATTTCTAACCACCCTGTCCCCTCTACTTATGTATTCACTACGTTGCTGTCCCCTGAAATAGCACTGGGGAGAGAAGCTCCTGGGGCAAGTGGGGAGGATGGGTCATTCATTATTCCCCTCCCTGACTTCCAGCAGTGGTTTGGGGTTTGAGATGACTCTGTCTTGGCCACACTCTCCCAGTGCTCTTATTTTACTGCTCATGCCTTTTGACTCTGAATCTGCTGGGGCAGCTGGTACTTTTATATATGAAAAAAAAAAATATATATATTATATATATATACACTTTTATATATGAAAATTTATATATGATCTGAGCTATGGGAAAACAGGAGCAAAGCATGCTGCTCTTTTGCAAGGAGAAACAGTGAAACTTCAGTGAAGCCAGAGCAAATCTCCCCCAGGAGATTTGGTGAGATCATGGGCTATCTTAGCGGACACTAAGAAGCCGTTTCTGCTGGTGGTCAAAGGGCAAAGCACAGTTATGCTGAATTCTTACAAGTGATGTCTAGGACAGAGCGCTGGTTACATGGTGGAGTGTTGTATGCTGCATACTGCTGAGAAGCACTGGTCAGGATGGGTCTGAGGGGTTAAAACCAGGTCTCACCTGACTTCACACTCAGATGACTTCTTCCACAGAAAAGTGAGAATGCACCAAACTCCTCATATCCCTGGCAAGGCAAGAAAACAGTGGGTACTAGGACAACTTAATCCCGGAGATTCTTGCTGCTCCTTTTTCCCTCCCTTTCCAGACTGTCACAGCTCAGTGCTATCAATATTTCATAGCAGATTATCATCTCCATTTGGCTTGCTCCACAGAATCAGGGAGAAAAGGATGGAGATACTGTCAGATAATCCCAAAAGGAGGGAGGGTACAGAGGAATTTGTTGCTGGTGGCATGTTATTTACATGAATGTTGGGATGTGCACCTGGGAAGTGACTGATCTTGCACTTGGAAGTTTGATATCCATGGCTCTTGGGACACGTCTACCTTCCTTAGACCCTGGTCCTCCTGAAACCCCTGCCCACCCCTGCCCATCCCTCTACTACATGCATTTGTTAGCTGTGGGCTGCCTGACCCCACGTCCCAATGATTCCCTGTTTTGGGAAAAGCTGCCCTGGTGTGTTGTTCCTGGCTGAGCCCAGTGGACATGAGACAATTAGGCTGTGGCAGAGTTGTTACCCAGCCCTTGATGATGTGCTGATGAATGAACTGCAGCCACGCACCATGTCCTACTCCCATGCACTGCTGGTGCTGTTAGTGATGGGTCAAAAGCTGTGTGAGTTATGCTGATTTCTTAATTTGCTTCCATGTCTTCTCCTGGAGCTATGAGTAATATGCTGCTATCTCATCACGCACCAGTATCACAGCTGTTTAACTGCTACACACATGCAATGCACACATTTCCCACAGACGTTTCTCAGGAGAGATACTAATATCTTCGTTTTGCAGCCAGTTGTGTGAATGAACTGCCTTGTAGCTGTGCACAATGAGAGATTACCAGCCAGATGATTGCCTTCATGAACTACGTATATAAATCTCCTTAACGGGATCCGCGCAGCTTGTCACACGTCGGTGTTGATTTACACCAGCTCCCGCCTGCCCAAGGTCCACTTAACATAGCCCGCTGCTTCGGCCCTTTGCCTCCAGCCCCCGCCGGAGAGGCCGGACCCTTCCCCGCCTGGGGGCTGGCTCCTGCCCTCATGCCAGAGGAGCCCGGAGGAGTGGGGGAGCCGCTGGTCCGGGCCCGGAGGGCGGTGCGGGGATGCGCGGAGATGCGCGGGGATGCGCGGGGATGCCCGGGGATGCGCGGGGATGCGCGGGGATGCGCGGGGGTGCGCGGGGCTGCGCGGCGGTGCTGAAGGCGGCCCGGGGGCTCCCTCCAGCGGCCCCGCACCGACCGAGCCCGCCCGCCACGCCGCGCCCCGCCGCGGCCTCGACCCCACGGCCCCCACCCGCCCGGGCCACCCCTCGCAGGGCGGGCCAGGGCTCGGCCCCGGGGAGCAGGACCTGGTGCCTGGCTGAGGCACGGTCCTACTTTGGCACTTTCTGGTGCTGCACCATTTTCTTACTTTTGGCGAAGGATTGCTGAGCCCTCTGGGGCGTTAGTGGATGAAGACTTTTGCGGCTGATGAAGGATACAGAACTATTGCTTCACAGGTGAAGACAGAGAATATAAGTTACTTGTGTCATCAAGGTTATGTAGGAAATCTTTGGGCCAGCAAAGATTTCTTCCTCCTGCAGGCAAAACATTCTATTTTATCACAAGGCTTATTTTCTCAGGTAAAATACAGCATCTTCCCTTCAAAGAAGCCTTACAAGACTAAATGAACTATTTCATTATGTACCAATATCTGTAAGCATATTGCCCTGCCTCAGGATGCAGACAGATCTTTATACCGGACAAAAGTCAGGAATTAAAGTATACAATGAAAGAAAAAGCAGATAGCAAAACTCTGATCATGGTACAAATAATAGGTTTTCTACTGATTTTTTAAAATCAGGATTTCATATAGGGAAAATAATGAATTAAATTCTGAACAGAAAAAAAAGTCTGGAGTCAATTTAGTACTCTACCCAGTAACATCCATGGGCAAAATGGTTGTGACCCTCTTCTTAGTCACACAGGTATAAGTCATCCATACATCTATCTAAACTCATAAAGTTGCAACAGTTTACACAAAAGGAAAATCAAGTGCTTTGATGTGTTTTCCCCATACCTCTTAATTTCGTTTTCACTGGTAAGTTTGTTCACAAGCAGGTCAAAGCATTAGTAATGCTGCATACAAGCCTGCAGTACTGCTGCCTGGTTCACTGTTTGTTGCATTTTTCATGCATTATCATAAATACAAATAATTCTCTCTGTTTACTAATTTTTTCTTGCAGTAACACTTATGATGTCACCTAATTTTTCTTCCCTAGCATCCTAGAAAAAGGTGAAGGAGAAAGGCTTGAAACTAGATTTTCTTAAAGTAACAAGAACAAAAACCCAACCATAGACTCACTAATTTCAATCCTGCTAAGTGCTGTGTGTTTCTGGGGGGGATACGATCATTCTTAAATCCAACTGACTTCAGCCTGAAATGCTGAGGAATGAGCTGCTGCTCAGCTTGAGGAGAACCATGAAAAAGAGACTGATACCATGACTTAGGTAAAGGCTGCACTGACACTGATTAAAGACTGGGTCAGGAAGCAAATGAGAAATGAAAGATCTTACTGATAAACAAGTGCAGTGTATGGATTTGTGTGCCTGGCCAGATACCATGATGGGGGTAGTGTTTGTCTCTGACATTCCCCAAAATGAAAGTTTTATTTGTATTGCATTAATTTTTACTTTTTCCTGAGTAACAATGTATGCAATCCAAAATTTCGAACACCACATAAGGTGGTTCAGGCATATGGTGAAGAACAAACAACTCAGAGCTCCTTTGTGTTATGTAACATAGGCAGATGATAAAATAGATATGAATTTTGACAGGCTTGAAATTATGTAAGCTACACACATACCCTGGATTTCAATACTCTGCCTTTGCACTCTTCATTCACATGAACAAATTCCACCTGAGTCAGTAAGACTACTCTCATTACTAAATCACAAATATGAGGGATACCTTGATGAACCAAGTCCTAAATTATGCATATTAAATAAAACTTTAAAAATACATTTAGAAATAACCTTGAAGTCGGTAATACTAAAACTGGGTAAGCTCCTTCTTTTCCCTCTATCTTTCCAAGCCTCAGCAGTTCTGTGGATTAATTTTTTCCCTGCTTATGTTTTCCCCAGATCCTCTCTTAGGGTTATTAATAGAGGGAAAGACAGAATTTATGAAGTCACAAGGAGCCCCACAGAGATAAATTTGTGTAATTTTACAATAGAAACTGACAGCTTTTGCATGCGTATTTCAGCTACATGTTTTCCAAAATCTGATCACAGATATCAGTATATAAGTATATGCAAAACACACTCATCTCTTCAAAATTTCTGCTAAATGCTTGTGGAAAATCTATTCAATCTGTAAAATACAAGGACATTTCAAAGTTAGCTACCATTTGAGAAGCAGAATCAAAGCACTCAACCTTTCTCCTCACGTTTGCTTTTGTAGCATTATTTTGCTATGCCTTTTTCTGCCATAGTCTTTTGTGGGCAACTTATAAACTGAGTGTGTGATTTCAGACTGGATTAGGAACTGCTTTCCTTTTATATCCTGTAATATCACCTGACCAGTATCAGTGGGTCACAGTTTAATTAGATTAGCATTGGATACATTTTACTCTGAAGCAGCTGCATCATTGTTGCACTAAGTAGGGCAAATGCTCCAAGTATATTTACAATTTGATGATTAATTGCCTCCACAATGTAGGAACTCAGGCAAAACCATGAATGAAATCTACTTTCATCAGTGAATTTCAGCTTACAACAGTCAGTATGCTTGTTCTCACTAAAACTTACCTCGCTAGATTTGATATGACATTTTTTTCTTCTGTCAGAACACTCCTTGGGTTGCTTTCAAGGGTTTGTTTATTGCTTGTTTGTTGTTTTTCATGGCCTAGAAAGAGGCATGTGCTCCAAAACAGCAACATCTAATGCAAAATAATCACATACCAGAGCACTGCACTTACAGCTCACAGTTAACAGCAGATCATGTTTGAATGATCCTTATTAGCCTGTACAGAGGTCTGAAGGGGATAAACATCTCCAATTCAGCTTCTTACTGCACTTCTCAACACTTCAATGACGTCATGGGAACAGGAAAGAGAAGGCAGCAAAACTAGAACCGTTCAAGGGATTAGTCTTTTTCCAGAAGGCAGGGAAGATGGAGGGTAGAACTTCTCCTTACCTTCTCTTTATTTCCAGAATATCTGGCTATGCGTGAGATAAACTACAGTGTTTCACATAAAAGGTGAAATTTAGTAAACAGAAAAGAAATTATGCTTTTAAATGAATGCTTGGGTTGATGGAAACTCCAAACCTGAAAATCCTTACACAGCTCCTGCCTGGCACTCCATTCCTATAGGCATTTTGTCAACATGGTGTTAACACAAGGTATAATGGTCCGGGCAATGTCAGTGCTGTGGGTGGGGAATGGGCTTAAAGGCACCACCTCCTTTTCAAAGTGGCAGCCTGTCACAAGTGGGGTCCCCAAGGGATCGATATTGGGCTCAACGCTGGTTAATATCCTTATAAGTGATCTGGAAGATGAGATCAAGTGTACCCTTACAAAGTTTGTCCTTGGTCCCAAACTGAGTAAGGAAAGGACAAGCCACCCTGCAGGAAGATCTGGATTTTCTGGACGAGTGGGCTAGAAAAAACCTTATGAAGTTCAATAAGGACTAGTGTAAGCTGTTGCATCTGAAAAGGCATTGCAGCACAGGCTGGAATCTGCCTGGCTGAGGAGCAGCTTTATGGAAGGGGATCTAGTGGTCCTGGTGGACAACAAATTCAGAATGAGTGATCAGTGTGCAGCTGGGACAGAGAAAGCCAGCAGGAGGCTGGGCTGCATTGACCAGGATACCTCCAGCAGAGATCAAGGAGTCATTATCTCACTTTATTCAGCACTTGCCTGGCCTGGAATACTGTGTTCAGGTTTGGTCCCAGCTACACAAAAAAGATGTGGACCGGCTGGACGAAGTCCAAAGAGAGGCCACAAAGATGAGCAAAGAAGGGGGAAGCCTGACATATGGGGAAAGCCTGACATATGGGGAAAGCCTGAGAGAACTGGGCGCGTTCAGCCTTGAGAAAAGGAGGCTTAGGGGAGACATTTTCACCCTTTAGTATTTAGAGGATGGCAACAAAGATCAGACTCCTTTTTTTTTTACAAGGAGTCTTATGGAAAAGGTGTTGGGTAATGTGTAAAAGTAACTCTTGGGGAGATTATGACTGGACACAAGATGAAAAATATTTGCAATGAGAAAAATCTCTCCAGGGAAGTGTTGGATTGACTGACATTGGACACTTTTAGAATTCATCTGGACAGAATACTAGGCCAGAGGAATCTAACAGTGAGATGAGTCTAGACTGTGCCTTTGCCAAGAAATGCTGGAGCAGATGATCCTGGAGGTCCCTTCCAACGTTGCATTCAGTGTGTCTGTGATTATATGAACACATTTCTCTAAGTTTCTCCTTCTTGCCTTTAACTCTGCTTCTGTTTCCAAGCATCCCATGAAATGCCTCAATAACTCTGTTTAAGTTACCAGGCCTACCCTACCCAGCATCCACTTTGTTATACTTGGAACACATTTTGCAGTTGTATTACACACATAGCACCTGTCCGATGTCAAAGTCAGTAGGGAAGGTTACTGTGCTCTTCCTCTGTGTAAGAAATGTGGTAATGAAAATATTCCTAGGATGTGGTAGACCAAGGTTTGAATCCCCTTTTCCCCAGAGGGGATTGAAATCTGTCTCTCTTACCTTACCAGAGAGTTTCCAAAGCAAACCTTCCCCCATTCCTAGCACAACTGTTTTTCAGTGAAGATAAAAGTTTAAGATTAAATGTGAAAAAAAAAGAAAAATTTAAAAAATAATAATCCTGACTCTGTAACCAACTGATTATGGAATTCATCACTGGAGGTGTCCTCGCTCAACACTTTAGTATTTTATATAATGTTGTTGAATCATTCCCTTGAGCACAGGTCTCAACCAGCAGACTGTACAGACTGATCTCCACTCTGACATGATGAGTCTTCAGCCTGTTTTTCAGAGTGCTGAAAAGCCCAAATATATAGGGGAAAACATCATAGTGATTCTCTAAATCCTAGGGAAAAGCAAGATTTTAGACATAATCGCTGCCTTTCATAGTTCCAAAGTCTTTTTGCATACTCTGTAAGGATCTGTAAGAGTATGGTGGCATTCAACATAGGCTTCTGAATTAAACTGTAGTTGTGTGTCTGCAAATGAGTTGCTCAAGGACCTTGCTTTGTAGCTTATGAGCCATTTTTTCTTCATCTTGCCCTTCTTACAAAGCCAAGTTCTGTCACTTGCTCTGTTCTTGGTGCAGTGCAGCTTGTACCTATCGTGAGTGCAGAAAGGACTGTAGAGTTTCAGTCTGACCCAAGGAGGGAGATGAATGCAAATCACTGGGTTAGTGCTGCAGTGAATCTTGAGCATTTTGTTAACAGCCTCAGTCATTCAAACTAGGGATGGACGAGACTTGGCTCTTCAAAAGTGATCAAGCACAAAAAGCCCAGAGGATCTGGCATTCCTTGAAACTAAAGATTTTTCTAAGGGATGTTATTAAGACCTGACTTACTCACAGGCTTCCAACAACTTCATTTAGATCCTTGATTTAAAGCCCACAGAATGTAATACAAAGAATCCAATACATATTAGAATTTTTAGGTGAACCATGGAGATAACTTCTCAGGACTCTCTTTAGGGAAAGTTTTGCTCTGAATCCACAGTTCTTTTGAAAGAAAATACAAATGCAGACATCCAGCTCCTTCAGGAATGTTTCTGAATGAGCTCTGTCATGCTTATCTCTGCAAACAGCCAGGTCTGCTGACAGAGATACCAGTGTGGTGCTGCTTAACCTGGAACAGAATCATCAGGGACTGTACACAGGATGAAGTGCAAAGCCAGGCAGCCATTGGCTGTCAGAGGAATGTCTTGTCATATGAATTGTATTTATTAGCAACTATTTTAAGAAGTGCTGCTATTTCATTTGCCAGCTTCTTCTGCTGCAAGGTTTCATGCAGTTAGCCCTAGAGGAAAGAGGAAGGCTGTGGAGTTCATTAATTAACCATTGCTGCAATCTGAGAAGCAGCTGAAGTATATCAATGTAAAAAAAAACCAACAACAACAACAACAAATCTAACACAAGCCAGTTTTTTTCCACAATCACAACAAATAATTGTACTTCTTCCAAATAATCTGATGTTGGTGTTATAATTTTATATGATCCATTAGTTTTAATCTAGATAACAGTAGCACCCAGGATAAATGAAATAATATCTGGGTTCAATAATATAATTTTTACCTCAATTTTATTTTTCAATTTTGATTTAATCATCACTTCGCAGTTTTATATCTTCCTCTATCTTTACTTTCCTTTCCCTTAAAAATAAAATGCAGAAATCGTCCTTTAATTAAATTAATGGGAGCATTCAATAATGTCAGAATCTTAATTTTGAAAATCAGTTTATGTCTTTGGGTGGGTCCAATCTTCAGGCACTTTACTATTTCTCCTTTGTACAAAGTCTCCTGCTTCATTTACCTTAGAACTACTCAGGGATGGAGGTATCTATTCTGTGTTCCTTGCATTAGGTCTGCCACAGTAGAAGGCTCATTCATAAATCCATAACTATCACCACAGTGCAAAGAAGAAATAATAAAAAACCAGGAAGATGAATTAGCACAGAAAAACTAAATGATATTACATGGTGTAGAAGAGGTTATATAATTCTGGAGCTAGGTAAAGAAATTACTTAGATCTCAAGGAATTTATTCAAGTAATGGCATAAGATCTAGATGTACACATTCTTCATCCTATGATCCTCTTGCCATATGGGAAAGTACCTTCAATGCTTATTAATATTAATAGAATTCATAAGCGTACTAGACAGGATTATAACTGACATAGAAATCATCCCACATGTGCTCACTATAATTTAATGTGCAGATATGCATATTCTTTCAGTGGAAGGAGTAATATTTACCACAGATTTCAGCTAGGGATTGGGAATGAGGATCATACCCATTCCATCACTAAATTAATCAATGGTCTGTGGTGACCCACATACATCTTTATGCATTGCAGAGCTTCATTTGATTTGAAATTTTGCCTTCCTCAACTGTTGTAATAAGTGACTAATATGTTCAATTGCTTTGAGATTTTTGTGTAAAACATCCCAACATCTTCTATGATGTATCAAAAGAGGAATACTGCATTGGTTTCAGCCATGCACATTTCTTTTGAAATATGAATCCATTGAATATAGTGGGAATGCATGCATTTAACTTTATTCTTTCTTTAAAGACCTGGTTCCACATTATTCTCTTCAGAGCTGAAATTATGTCCTATAAGGAGAAGTTATGGACTCTAGTTTTGTCTAGTTTGGAGGTTTGACCTCCATGCTCTCTAACAGCTTCCTGAGGAAGGGAAGGGGAGAGAGAGGTGCTGAGCTCCTCTCCCTGGGGTCTGTTGACAGGACATGTGGGAACGGTTCAGGGCTGGACCAGAGAACTCAGAGAATGGACATTACCATGCACTACTCTACCCAGAGGGTGTTCAAACTTTGGAACAGGCTCCCTAGAGAGGTGATCTCTGCCCCAAGTTTGTCAGTATCTAAGAGGCATCTGGACAATATCCTTAGTAATGTAATTTAACTTTTGATGGCCCCTGAAGTGGTCAGGCAGTTGG
>WAAE01012830.1:0-24251 GCA_013400495.1 Nicator chloris
ATTCAATAGAAAAAATACTTTTCTTCCTGAAAAAAGACGTTTACTGTCTTTTTCTCTTCCTCTCAAGTTCCCAAGTATATGTACCTTCACCACTGATGCTATCTCTATCACTATTTCCACATGGTGAATTTTTTCAAGAGCCAAAAATATTAAAAAATCAATGGCATCACTATTTACTTACTTTTACAAAGTACTTATATGTGTTTACTGTGTATATCCTAGTAGCACTCTCAAGACCACGAAAATGGATTGCAGTAGGTACAATGGACAAAAAAAGAGGAAACAAATACCACCTGGAAGTTACTACACAGGCAGAAAAAAAGTGGTCACAATCTCTTTGCTTTCTTTTCTTGATCCCAAGTTACAGCAGCACTACCAATGAGGGAAACACTTCCACATTTCCTACATAATGTAGGTATGTATCTGTAAGAACACCCAGTGAACCTGGACAAGTGGTTTACCTCAGTTAACACCTACTGCTAGTGTTAAATTGCAACCGTACATTCATCCATTTTAGGAGTACGGTGGTCAGAAGCCAGGCAATAATGTGCAGCTACTTCTGCTATTCCCAGCTGCAGCTTAAGAATACATGAAGTTATTACCCTAGAAACACAGTTTTTGTGTTATTCCTTATATTGTTTCTACATAGCTGATGAAAGGGTAGATGCTTAATTCAGAGCTTCATGACATGAATTAGAGAAAACATACATGCACAAGCCAAATGCTTTATGAACTCTGAAAGGACCAAGGCTGTCCTTTTCTCCCTTAAGCACCCAATGCCAGCCTAACACTTAAAAAACTACCACAAACCAAACCAGCTCTTGCAGCATGTCTTGATTTCACCTGTTTTGTCCCAAAGGTCCACAGTATCACACTCAATAAAAAGAAACACTGAAACACTTCTAGCAATGGATTCAGATGGTGTTCTTTAAAGAGGCTGCGCATCATCATGGTGAAAGCTTCACAGAGGGACAAACTGCCTACGAGTTCATGAAAAGGCTCCACACCCACTCACTCCAGTGAAAAATGGATCCCTTCAAACACAAATCAGAAAATTTTCTTCAAACAATACAGATGTCTTTGATGACTTCGGAAAATCTAGAAATGGGCACATTTTCACCACAGTACAAAATACAAGATGAGTCACCAACAGCAGCACTAACTGATGCTTACAAATTCCAGTTTCTCCTCAGTATGCAAACCAAGTGCTACTTTGAAAGGAGCGCTTCCTTACAAGCATGAGGACAGACGTAATTCCCTTTTCCTTTTACTCATAAACCCATGCACTCTTTCAGAAACATGGTTTCACTGCTGAGTAAAGTTTATTACTCTCTACTCCTGTCAACAATCTTGCTGACCTCTATCCTTACATGAAAATACATTATCAAAGCTCCCTCTGTCCTTGTGATGGATGTGACTGCTTTCTGAGGTTTACTCTGAACATTCCAGCCACTGACATACTACCAGAAGATGGGTATTAAATAGACATAATCCACCTAAAAGATTGTTGCAAAAACACGCTCAAAAATCTAGGTACCAGATTCACAAAGACAACAGAAAAAGTGCAGAAATTTCAGTTAAATGGCAAAGCAGCAGGTCAGTCATAAGTAGATTTTACTGAAAACCACAGATGAGTCTGAACACTACTGTTTCGATTCCATTTATATAGCTGGATTATTTCTGCATCTTTGTTAATTCTGCAGTTGCTTTCTCTCTGATGTGGGAGTCGGGAGCGTGTGGAGGGGGAAGCCAACACAAAAAGAAAGAAAGAAAGAAAGAAAGAAAAAAAAAACACCACAAAACCCCCACAATTTTCCAAAAGCCTCCAAGGTAAAGCTGAATATCTGAAATCCCCAAAAAGCTAAGCAAGAGACATGATGCATGAATCTCTATCTACATCAAAAAGTTGTGGTTTAGCATTTCAATTGGAATTTCATTGTTTTATTTTTTTAATAATTTCAGACCTCTCCCTAATGGCAAACATACAAGTACAAAGAGCATCTTTATTTCTGACAAGTGAGTAATCTAGTAGGATTCACAACCTTTATCTAGATCCTTCTGTATATTTCTACTTCTTTTTTCAATATAATGGCTGCAATGCAGTCCATTTTCAATTTTAAATGCAAGCTATAGGACGTGAAACCCAGAAAAACCTGCCTTTAGGGTCAACAACCCTTTTCAGCTGTAGAACTTTTCTAGGCAGCAAACTGTTGAAGTCATAAGCAATCACAAACCAAAAAATACAACATGCTGAATTCACTCTACTTCCCTGCATTAAGTTTTCACCCAGTTTGTCATACAACTCATCTTGCTCCAGGACACCCTAAGCAAAGAAGCTGTGTTTCCTTCTTCAATCAACTGTCTTGGAGTGTGACAAAATCATTACATCAAAATTCCTCTGTAGCCAAAGGTCAGATAATACATACATACAGGCAATGTTTGTCTGCAGTGGTTACTTATGTGGATAATTAGAGATTTTTTTTCAGACCCTCTTGTGTGGCAAGGTTTTGGTGGCTGGCTACAGGGATAACCTCTGTCAGATGATGTCAGAAGCTTTCTCCATAACAGGAGCCAGTGTAGCCCGCTCCAAAATAGAACCACCACTAGCCAAGGCCAAGCCCATCAGTGACAGTGACTGCACGTCTAAGAGAACACATTTAAGAAGGGGAAAAACTGCTGCACAACAGCAGCGAAGCAGACCTCAAGGCCAGTGAAAAAGGTGAGAGAGGAGTTGCTGCAGGCACTGGAGCATAAATTCTTCTGCAGCCTGTGCTGAAGACTGTGATGAGGCAGGCTATCCCCCTGCAGCCCACTGAGGTCCATGGTGCAGCAGAGATCACCTGCAGCCCATGGAGAAATCCACTTCTGAGCAGGTACCTGAAGGAGGCTCTAGCCATGCTCCAAGACATACTAGGGCAGTTCATGAAGAACCCATGGGAAGGACTCATGCTGGAGAAGTTGGGAGGGACCTCATGCTGCAGCAGGGAAAGAACCTGAGGAGCAGCAGAGACAAGGTGATAAACAGACCACAGCCCCCATCCCCCACTTTCCGGAGCCACTGAGACGGAAGAGGAAGAGAAGTCTGGAGCTGAAGTTGAACCTGGGAAGAAGGGAGGGGTGGGGAAAAAGATATTTTAAGGTTTGTTTTTATTTCTCATTATCCTCCTCTGACTTTTCATTGACATGAATTAATTTCTCTAAACCAAGTTTGGTTTGCCTGTGACTGTACTTGCTGAACCTTCTGTCATACACTTTGTTCACCATCCAGATGATGCATGTGGGTGATTAGAGTGGCTTTAGTGGGCACCTTGTATTCAGCCAAAGTCATCTCATCACAACACAACCTCCTTTCTTCACTGTATTTTACTTTAGTTTCCATATTGTCTCATTTTATATGTTCTGCACAAATGAACTATACTCTGGAATTTGCTTCATGTCTCCTAATTCAGTAACATACTACAGAGGTAATAGTGGATTTAGTACTTCTTCTCTGCAGTTGCCAAATCTCAGCTTGTGATACCCTCTTTGACTTAGTAAGGTAAAGTATCTCATTGCTGGGTGATCTTGCCTGGCTGGTTATCACCCATTCTCACTCTGTTCCATCAGGAATTCCCACAACCCCATCACACTCTTACCTTTCTCAAGTAAACAAGACCCAGCTCTCCCAAACACTCCTACTACCATAGCTCCTTGTGCTCCAACTGATACTCATGGTAACATCTGAAAGCAAAAGCAGCAACACAGATGCACGTCAGCCAATACCTGTGACATACCCACACAGCTCAGCAGTTTTCAGTTCTTTGTCTAGCAGCTTAGCAGCCAAAATACCCCTCTAATATGAAAATTTTAAAAAGGGGGCAAGCTACTGCAGTTATAGCCAGGCCATATGGCCATTTTAAGAGACTAACTCATTTTGTTATCACCAGTATTTTTATACAACTGAACACTGAACAAACTACCACTGTTGCTCTTAATGAAGGCATACCTCTCTCCAGTCCAGAACACAGGGCTCCCACATTTACACAAAAAGTATATGCACAGATTTAAAGACACATATAGTCCAGTTTTCTTTTAAGCACATTTCAACTGAAGACAAGATCTCAGCAAGTAGCATATAGAACTGGAAGAGAAGTTTCAAAGTAGCTGGGTCATCCAGTCCCAATAGCAAATCATTAGCTATACCACTGCTCTACCAAATTTCACAAAAAAAAACCCTGTAAGTTGACAATGCATTCAACACACATAATTCTAGGAAACCACAGAGCTAGTTTCAGCAAACCTTTTTTATATACCTTACATAATGCACTGAGGCAATTAGTAGAAGATTGTGGCCACTGCCAAGTGGCAGATCTTTTTAAGAGATAGAGAGATGACTGTTTATATATATGAGTTATCTAAGTTTGTGTGTCTGTCTGTGAGCATTTCCATATGCATGTGCTGTGTGTCTCTAGAAGCAAACAAACTCAGAGTACGCATGTCAAAAGAAAAAAGGTTAGAACTTTAGACACTGGATTTAACATTAGTCATCTCAGCACCAGTTTTGAACTCTCAAGCCTTCTTTAAGATTACCAATATGTTAAGAAGAGTAATAGCCAGTGGAAAAATAGAGAACAGTCAACAGAAATATATAGGTAAAGGAGACTTCGAATAAATAACAACCTTGTGACTTGAGATATATCAATTTTTTGTTTCAGCACACTACCCTTTTAAATTTCAACAGCTTCTGTGTTATCTTGAAAACAAAAAGATTTCAACTAGCCTCTCTATAGTAATGAAGATCAGCCACTGGACTTGTGGAAGAATGTCTCTTGCCCTTCTCTTTACAAATACAGATTTCAGAGTACAATAGAATATGACTTGTTACACATAGGCATAAAGAGTGAAATCATCACAGACCAGTAGATCAGACATTAATTCTGTCTTCATGATACTTGATTTGCAAAGTTCAAGCATGACTGTGGTTGATGGTGAGAATTATGTCTACACTTCTGAAGGCAATAGAGCAAATCTGCTCTTCAAAATTTGTCTCCATCTGCTCTGTTTCACAATACTTTCTGGAAAGTAACATCTGCAGTGCTTAGGTGAGTAAATTTAGAATTTAAGTTCTTACTGCCCAAGTTTTTCCAAAATAAAACATGCTATAGCCAGACCAAAACTACACAAGTTCAGACTTAACCGGAGATCAGACTGCCACATTTCTTAATATATAAGACAACCAAAGTTCACTTCCCCTTCTTCTGTAAGTAATACATTCGTACCAACAGCAGCTTGCTTCACGTGCAGAAGTCTTTCTTGGTAACACCATAAAAAGAAAGTTCCGAGCCTAGTTTTGCAGTTCATACCAAATCCTCACAAGGGATCCCAGCAGTTGAAGCAAGACAGCATTTTGTTTACCAGCGCTGAGAATCACTTTCATGTCCCAGAAATGTGTCTCCCAGGACATGATTTTTCACCCTTAGCCTGCTTGTTGTAGTTTTCAATGAGGACTCTGGGCAGCCCTGGAGAACAGGTAACCACATGTCCTGGTTTCCTCTCTCTTAAGACTTGGTGATAGCTCTCCCCTTTTGATGTCACTGCTCCAATGATAACATAAAAAGCTTCAAATGTTACAAGAATGCTGAACATAACAATCTGAAAGAGGTGCAATTCAGCCCACCAAAGGTTTTCTACTGCACTTTGAAATTTGTTCCGCCAGCAACAGCCTTGAAAAGGACAAGCTTAATTTGCCTAGGAGGTAGCAAAGGCAAGGAAAATGCCTGCACAGCCATAAGAACAATCCAGGAGGTTCCAGCATGACTCCTCAAATGAGCTGAAAGGAGCACAAAATTTTTAAACACAAGGAGGAGCAAACCCAAGACACCAAGAGCTAGGCAAAAAGGCGTAAAACACAAATGTTTCATAGGAAATTACATCTTAAATTCATCACAGGGACTGACTGCAAGGAAGAGGCCACTGATACCCATACTCCAAAAAGGCACCACATGGGCCCCAACACGGCTGAAAATCTCTTTTCAGTACCACACATAGCTGTTAGGGAATTGAAATTTCAAGCATCTATAAGCTGGTGGTCTAAATAACAGAACACACAAGTGTATTTGTAAGCCACAATTCTCCAAATGCACTGTGTCTACAATCCAAGAACAGTCGGGTTATCAGACCAAAATGGTTGTATTGATGAGTTACCCAGTTCCTCAAAATAGGACAAACTCCTCCAGAATGAGCATTTCAAAGTCACTTTTATGTCTGAGAAGACCATCTTTGCTCCTTTGGATATACTGACTGAGTTAGCATAGCATATCTTTCTAGCACAGGCAACCCCTAAGCAGTAACTCCAAAGATACCATATAATAAATACCAAAGCATGTCAGTGTACAGATATTCAACAACAGTCATACCAAGTGTACTATGCAGTACTAAAGTACTAAAGTTCTCACCTACTGCTCTCTACAGAGACAGTAAGATCTTTCATAGTTATGCTAGACCTTCCTCTTAAAGAGATGCAATAAACCTTAGACAACATTTCTTCAAATTGTGTAAATTTAAGATCTTTAGAAGATTAAAACCACTTCAGGTGCCAGTCATTCAGGTATCTCTTTTCTGGACAATCAACCCTATTTTGAAAATCCACAGAGACATAAAAGGCCATAACTAGATATGATGCCTTGAAAATGAAGCTCTCTTACAGCATTGTACAGTAGTAGAATGATGTGCTATGTCTTGCTTTCTAATCCAAACTATTAGACTACTTCTTTACCTATCTTTCTACCTGAGACCAAAAAAACCCAAGGGGCTAAACCAGCAGAAAATGGAGAAACACAAAGGTGCAGAAGGACTAAAAAGAACTCTTACTAGAAACAGTTACCTCTCTATGACATCAGTCTACAACAGAAAATGCAGCATCCAAAAAATACCTGACAGGAAACAAAATCTTGACCTAAAGCAGAAATGTTACAGAAATGCTACAGAATAATAAAGGAAGCAAAATGGCACTACTCTTTGTTTTAAAATGCTTTAAAGCTGCTTTTGCCCCAACCTAGCTGAACACTCAGTAACTCCAGAACACTCTGGCATGCTCCTTTGGCTTCACTACCCACCCTGCCACACAGCCTCCACACAGTCCATAAACAAGAGACACAGATGATGCTTCAGATAATTCACAGTAAACAAGTCCATAACAATATGGGCAATTCACTTGCTTTGAAAATTCTCTTTTACAGCACAGATGTTTTAACAGTGATCCTCAACAGAAATCAGTTGTTACATGAACATCAGAAATGAAAATCTGTGTTCATGGAATTTTGTTATGTATTTTTATGTTTTCTCCTGCAATAACACAGATGGCCTCCAAATCTTTACAATTCCCATTTCCTGCAATTCCTTTGGTTTCCCTAGCCTTCAAGATCCTCCTTTATTTCCTGTGTCCTTGTCAGAGAGACTGTACACTGCAGCTGTTTGGAAGCAAAATACTGTCTAACTGCCCAACAACTACCTGTGCCCACGATTCAGTAAGTCAGACAAAACAGCATCCGATCCCTTCAAGCAGTTTGCTTGAAAAAGCAGACTAATTTATCTGATACTTACCAGTAATTTACTAGAAGCCTTTTTAAAATACTAAAAATCCCCCCTCAAGTTTGAAGCTATTTACAGAGAAACAGGACTAAATGAACAAGTATGACAACTTTACTTAAGAATGCCAATTTCACTTTTACATGGGAAGGCAGCCTGAGGAGGTCATATACCACAGTTTTTCACTTTTTCCTACTTCCTGCTGAGTTCATATTTTATATTATTGACTGTATTATTCTCCCTTAAAAATACTATAGAAAATGTATACACTGGTAGAGTCATCAAATTAAAAACACTGTTTTGGTAAAGACTAACAAAAAAGGGTACAAATACATCAGTTAATACACTTTTATCTTTTTCACATTCTCTCCAAGCTTGGAAAAAAATCCCTCTCACTGCTGAACACTTTCTCAATTAATTTATCTGGCACTTTCTGAGAGTGTACCAAGTATGGCAGGAGAGACAGGATCCAACATCCCCTATACTTCTAGGACTGAAAAGTAAAAATTGACGTGCATACTTTCATCTGTCAGATGAAAACAGATTGTCTGTACATAAACCAGCAAGGAAGTTAGGAAGAAGGGCTGAGAGGCAGAAGTGTAGCTCTGCTTTAAATACAAAGAGATATTGATGCTTTACCCAGAAGCATTTATACATTAAATACCCACCACAAAAGGTACTTTTGGGTGTGTGGGGAGGAAGCATGTGAAAAAATCAAGGCTGAAAAAAAAGCACACAGCACTGAGGTGACACCTGGATGCCAAAGCAAACTGAGTTCTCACCGTCACTTCTGAGCGTATGCAACTAAATCAGTCCCAAATTGCTGTTCGTTCTCTACTTGCAATGCCTGGAACAGGCATCCCCAGGCTAAAGATAAAATGCTCACTACACAGTAATAGAAAGTTTTCCAGGCTGCAAGAGACTGCTGGATGTCTGATAATTCAATCCCCCTGCTCAGACCAGGGCAATTTAGAGCAGTGCCTTGTCTGGCAAAGTTCTCAATCTCTCCAAAGTTGCAAGGTCCATAATGTCCACCGTTCTCTGCTTCAGAGTGAAGAAAGATTCTTCCTAAAAATATCTGCCACATATTTAGGTGTTTCAGCCTGAGCCCTACTCCCAGTGACAAGCCTTACTAGCATGCAAAGGTCCGGCACTATCTTTTCTTCATCTGCCATAAGAGGAGGACACAGGCCACTGGGATCTCTCAGCTGGGATGTCTCCTGGGCTATCTCTTCAACCGTGCTGTGCAATTCTGGTGTCCCCTACCTCTCCTCACAGGTGCCATGCACCAGCCCCTACCTAGGCCCGCTGCCCTTGAGCGAGCGAGCCCCACTAGGCCAGGAGCTGCTTCCCACCCATTCAACCCCCACGTGGCACACAACTCTTCTGCCCCAGTGCAAGCCTCAGCCTTTGCTGAATGCCATAAAGTCCCCAATTCTCCAGGCTGTCAAGGTCCCTCAGAATAGCACACCTGCACCCCAACATACTGATTGGTCCTCACCATGTAATGTAATCAGTGAGACAGCTGAGGATCACTATTCCACCAGAGAGATATGTTGTTCTATAACTGGGTTTTTTCCAAGTTTGTAAGGTGACATAACCCTAGTCACTACTGAGTAATTATTACCATATTTGCCATTTTCATAGCTTTTTCCTAATCCTTCATGTTCAGAATGCCTCATCAAATAAAAAGCTGCCAAAATGCAACAAATCCTTTAAGTTATTCTTCCTCAGTGTCCAAATTCTTCATTAGTAATACTTTTTGGTATCTCATTGCATAAAAGCAGAATCAATACCCTATGGGCACAAGAGACTGACAGTGTTTTAAAAATTAAGTTTTAATAAAGAAAAGACCATTTTTCTATCTCATTCACTTTCTCAGTCCAACTGAACAGGCCCTTATGATGAACAACATCAAATACATCTTGACTCTCACTTTCGTGAAATATGTCCCCACAGCATGTACCTCAGTTTGCTGATCTTTACAAGCATAATCACATATTTCTTCAGTTTGAAGACACTTGTCACACTGGTGGCTAAAAGCTTTCACTTCCAAGCCTCCAAAAATCAAAATGCATTTCTGAAACAGTTCAGAAGTCTAACCTGTACCCAACCTCCAAAATAAGCTTCAAAAGCAAGTTTCAAATCATATCATAAACATTTTATGTAAACTTGCTCAAAAACACACACAAACCACAACAATTACAGACTCAGAGGGTTTCTGTGCCAAAAGGCTCAATATCCCACTACTAAATCTGCATGATAATTCTTTCCAAAAACTACTGCTTACTCTGCTTGGCTTTGAGCCATTTCAACTTCTAAACAGGAAAAAATGATGCCATGGAAAAGATATATACAGAAAGCCTGCACAGACTAAAAAAAGCAGATCAACACATTTTTAATGGAAATTAAAAATCACTTCAAAATGCTGACTTGTAGGTAGGGAGGCAAAAAATCGACTACAATCCAGATCCTGCAAACATTTGCAGAGGCTCCTAATGAAAGCAGGAGTATCCAGGTGCCTAAAAGCCAAAACTTCATGAGCAAGAACCCAGGCAGAGAGTAAACACAAATCTCTAATATTTTCACTCTGCAACCTGAACACATTTTAGGTGTCAGGCAGCAAAAGATGAAGAGGAGGTAACTTTCAGCTGTGCTGAAAAAACAGGCAGCAGATGTTTTCAAACTGTATGTTGCTGTTCCGTCGTGCAGGTTCAATCTTACAGCACAGGAGCTGTTCGAAGTATTCTCTGACAGACCCAACTGTTCTATACACACAGCTAATGTTTCTAGCCATACTTTGTGGTTTAATAGCCATTCCTCGGGCTCTTACACAACTAGAAGTCATGCAAATACAGTGCTGGCTTTTAGCAATTTTTAGTCTATTTAAGGGTTAGTGTTAGTCTTCCTAACAGGGAATTTTCCAGGCACGCAGATTATGAAGTATTTTAATAAGATTCACGGAATTCATACTTAGCCCATGTCCAAGAAGACTACACCAGCTGCCAGGCAATGCAGCAAGCAACACAGATTATTTGTCTGGATGCAGAACCCCAGCCATTACAAAAGACATTAGAGAAACATCTTGCCACGCTTTCCTACCAAGAGACTGATAACAGATGTTACTTTTTCATACATCATGGTGGCAAAGGGCTTGCATAAGAGGGACAATGCAGAGACTCAACCACAGTGCCAGGGATAATTGGAACAGCAACTCAGGAGCTTAGACCTGGGATGCCAGGCTCTCCATTGAGAGCATCTAAGGAAGAGTGTTTTAGGAATTAACATCTGGAGCATATGTGTGCATTTCAGAAGCTCAGAAAACACTGTATATCATGTTTGTTTAAAATACTTGTGAAAATATCTATGACTTACTATTTTAAAAAAACTTCCTGCATCTTTCCTCAAATGAAATATGCATTCTTTGCCCTACATTACACATCAAGCAACTTCCTGAAGGAAGCTTTATTTTAAATCATCAAAGCACAAGAACAAGAGTATTTTTCCTATCAAGAATGGAAGATCTTTCCTTTATGCAGGGAATTCTAACAACCAACCATTTACTGAACTTCACATACACAAACAAGAAAAAAAATGGTTTAGAACACCATAGAAGAATGCAACTAGAAGGTGTTCAGAAAAAAAATGGCACTAAAAAAGGTATAACATAACAAAACAAACAAAATCCAGTAAAACAAAGGTGGGGAAAAGCAGCACTATCTTATTAAAATATTCATGGAAAGGGAGCTCTCAGTGTGCTTTGATTTAACCCTGACTAAGTACCAGCAGCAGCTCTCCATCACTTCCCCCCCTTTGCCCGTGGGATGTGAGTGAGAATCAGGAAAGGTAAAACCCGTGTACTGAGGTAAGAACAGTTTAGGAATTGAAATAAAGTAAAATACTAAAACAACATTAATGATATAGTATTATACTTATAATGAATAGGGAGATGAGGGGGTGGGGGTAAAGGGGTGACCCAGGAATAAAACCCAAGAGAAACAAGTGATGCACAAAAGCGATGACCATCAGTCACCACACACTGACTGATGTCCCAGAGTGTCTTCCAGGAAGAAAACTAACTCTATTGTAGCCAAAACCACGGTGCTGACAAATTCATAACATTCTCTCTTATTCTGGTACCCCACCTTCCTGTTAACCCATTCACACTTTGCATCACACTAACAGTGTGACAATTCTTATGTTTAGATGACACATCTCTATTTGAACTTCTAATATGAAACAGATGCCATACAAGATCATTTAAAATACCTAAGGTACAAGAACTAACAAAAAAGTCGCAAAGCTATTGGTTGAAAAAGATTTAAGGCCTGTCTTTCGCAAGGGAAGAAAATGAAAAAAAGATTGGTCAAAAAGATTCTGTCTGTATGTGGACTTTATTTTTCCAAGATAATTTGTGGGTGAAAAAAGGGCTGTATAAGCAGCAAAACTAAACATAAAAAGGCAAAGAAAAATAAACCCGAACCCCATCATTATTTTTTAATTGAACACAGCTTTTCCAAGAATTTGCAATGTTCTCAATCATGCTTACTAATAAGCACCTCTTTAAAGCATTTTCTCATTTTAACCTTTCTGTGACATGGCAAATGTATTTCTCAAGCTCAGTATTTTGATGACTTAGACCAAAAGGATAATTTAGATTATTTCATAAGCAGATGTTGCAAAGCAGAGCATGCATGTCCGAATTAAAGACATATCTCTGGTCTTCCTGCTATTATTAAACTGACATTTGTACTTTAGGGAATAGTCTGAAATTTTAATTTCCATGCTTTTGCATATTTTACATCTAAAATATGCCAGATTAGACAAGGATCAAGTTGTTCATACTCTATGAACTACAATCAAAAGAACTGTATATTAATTTTGTATTATATATTTTCTTTAAAATAGATTTGTTTCACACTATCATTAAATAGTTATGTTGGGGGCAGGGGTGGCAGTATATTAACACTTGCTAGCATCCACTTGAGCTCCCTTGATGCTGGCACCTAAAAGGCACACCTCCAATGAACAATTTCAAGGCATAACAATCATAATTTCCAGTTCCTGTAAATACTACAAGGTAAAAGTGAAATAAAAATATAAAAGTGATAGTCACAGAGCATGGCTTAAAATGAATGTGGCTTATCTGAAAATAATTGTTAAGGAAGTACATTTGCATTTATTTCCCAAATAAATCCGATAAATATGCAATTCATATCTCTTATAACATACTTCTTAAAACAAACCTTTGTTATATGTCTGTTAACATTAAACCTGTAATGACTATAATCTATTCATAGTGCAACTAATTTATGGCAAAAAAAAGCCTCCTATCTTCCTTTATAATTCAAAAGTAGCAAAACTAACATACCAGCATTATAATAAATACTTCTGATATGCTAAAGGTAACTGCAATCTTGTGTCCAAAACAGATTATGTTCAAACATGTAAAGTAACAGATTTACAAGATTGTGGTAATTCTAACCAAAAAGTACCGTCAAGCCATTTCTTTATATCGCACTTTGACCAAATTAAAATGCAGATGCTCCAAAGATAGTTTCTGGTTTCAGTGGGGGTTTTCTTGTTTTTTTGTTTATTTTTTCTTTAATCTATCAAAATCAAATGTAACTCTTGAAAAGTCTCCACATACTGAACATGCTTCACTTGTTCCTACCAAGAAGCTATCTTTCCATCTCACTTTATTTTATATGGTTATAAAGCTGTGAAGGCATCACCATGTCATAAATAAAAAAACTAGCGTCTATCACCAGGCATGCCAGAATTAAATATGACTCTCACTGTAAAGCCACATTAACTGAGCTCCAGTTCAAGAACAAAACCACAAATACCACACAGAGATGGTATAACTATGCACAACTGCTAAAAGCACAGAAGTTTTTATGTGTCAGTATGAACATACAATTCTACTACAACTGCTCAGCATATACAGAATTAAGCAGGATCACTAAAAATTCAGCTTTCTACTGCAATTAACTGACACCTCATGTAATCTTCACCAGAAGTCCAACTCCTCACATTCTACAATCAGCTAGGCTTGAAAACTGGCACTAATCCTTTCAGCAGAAGTTTCAGCTTCTCCAGACTGAAAGACTTAGCAAATGCACAGTTATCTGCCAAAATAAGCACCTTCCATTTCCCCTCTTAATATAGGATTTAACCTCGTGTGCACCTTAAAAAATGACTAAACTAACTAAAGACTTAGCAACAGAAGAAGAAAAAGCAATATTAAGTAGACTTAGCAAAGTTCATCAGATGACATCCAAAGAGCTGATATGAGTAACAAAGATGTTTAAGAGAAAAGGTGGTTTTGCCAGTTATGGACATAACACCATGTCTTAAATACAGCAGAACTTTCAAAAAACATCTTTCCAGACGCTGCAAAACCTGTGAATGTCAATACAGACCTAAAAAAAAAAAAAACCACAAACAAACAAAAACAAACAAAACCGACCACCCTAAGAATTTCCACATGCTTTTCCTAGCTGACAACCTTTCCTCTAAGTGAGTTACTCTTTTTCACCAAGGAGAGGCAGGTACCCCAGTGGAGGCAAAATACTTTATGGACAGTGAAATGACTTTTAAGATCAGGATTAATTTTCTAAATTAAGAATCATCAGCATTTCTAGTCCAATATCCTTTCACATTTGACAGCCATGAATGGAGACTTTCCATTCTGTTGACACATACTGGGAAAAAAAAAACAAAACACAAAAGAAACAACGCCAAAAGAGACCCAACTATCACTGAACATTTTGCTGCTGGGAGAAAAGACATAGGAAACATTCTCTTAATCTTGCATGTAAAGTACAGCAATTTCACTGCCCCTCAATGTTTGAAGATTACATCACAATATTGGTTTTTATCAAAAGTTAATATATTAGGATCAAGAGTACAACTAAGAGGATGCTCAGCAAACAATCCAAGTTCGGCCCTGATGCCTGAGTTTGGTTCATCATTTTTCCCTCTGGTGACACATATCTGACTGAAAAAGACAGACCTTTATTAAGAGTCTTTTCCTTTGGAGAAAAGTAAGCAAAGAAACAAACACTCCTCATGCCCAATCTAGAAATCTCCTGGATTTGACTGTAAATTATGACACTATTTCAAAATTA
The DNA here is from genome assembly GCA_013400495.1 of Nicator chloris. NCBI lineage: Eukaryota > Metazoa > Chordata > Aves > Passeriformes > Pycnonotidae > Nicator > Nicator chloris. The sequence continues at coordinate 14,700 of WAAE01012830.1, forward strand.
TAAGATGAATCACATATCATACTATCTGAAAATGTTTTATGTATGTTTTAGACAATGACTAGCAACAAGCATTCACCTGCTACTGTGACTTAAGTATACTGTAAAACTTAACGTTTCAATATGAGTGTCTGAAAGGCTCTTTTGAGCAAAATTGTTCTGGCTATTGCAATTACCATTAAACACAGTACTTTGAAGGGCTTTTAAACACAGGATCTATGCTAGTGAATACCAAAACTTGAGAACAAACCCCAAAAAAGTCCCTTTCTGGAGAATAAAAAGGCCAGTATTCCCTAATCCAACACTAAGGTCTTTGTACAGTAGGTCCGTGATGAATTTATTGTATGGTAAAGGTTATAGTTCTCTTCTCTATCATGGCTTTCCAAATGGAAAATACAAAAGCTTTTATCTCCCAACAGTAGCATACTAGGTCAATTTGTCTATAGGATTGCTAAGAGCTTAAGAAGATTGGGAGAGGTTCTGAGATCAGGCTTTAAGATAAGGTTATCATCTACACCAGGAATGTCCATGCAATTTTAAAACAAAAAGTTGAAACAGAGCTTCATCAGATAAAACCTCCATTTCCAAATAACATATACTGGAAAAATATTTTTCTCCTATATATTTTATTTGGAAGGCCTGGGAGAGACTAATCTGCCCCATGTGGTCTGTGCCGCTGTGTGGTCTCAGGACATAGGCAAAAGCTACTTTTGAGCTACATAATACAATGCAAAGGTAAAAAATCAAGTTCTCCCTCAACCTTCTCCTTTGTAATCCTTACTGTTGTCAATTATGAATTTCAAGAGGAGCTTGTCTATAAAATCTGCTTCATTTCAGAGCAAGATTTCTATCAGTATAAACACCTATACCACAGACTCCTGTAAATCACGCCAGTGCCCAAGTCATAAGCACCACTAAAAATACATTCTAAGAAAAGACTTAATTAGACACCTCATTTCTTCACCCTCTAGGCCCAAAGAACAATGTCTGGTTTTCTGACCTTCTCCCATACCACTTCCTAATTAGTAACTTCATATATGCATAAACAACTTCATTCTGGCTGCCATTCACAAAGAACAGCTTAGGAAAACATCTAAGGCCCTGATCCCAAAACCACACAGACACGCGTTTAAATATAAGCATGTGGGAAACTCCAGCACAGCCTTGGAAGCGGCTCTTGTGTTTGACTGTAAACAAGCACATCAACCCATATGTTGGGACCACAATGCTGAAAACATCGAAGCTTCAGGATGAACGAACCACATGTTCAAAACCAGCTCCTCAGAGAGACCCTGCTGTGGGGTGGTTTCTAAGAGGAAATCCAAAAACACGTCTGTGGAACTGACGATGAGAGCCCCGAAGACACTCGACGGGAGTCTCACAAAGCAAAAGCCTGACTTGCAATTAGCATGTTGGAGCACCACGCAAGAACTTGATATGACCGGTCACTGTGCTCCGTGGATTCCCGCAGTTACCAGCAGCCCGCTGCGAGGGGCGGAGCCTGGCTCCGGGCACGGATACGGACAGGGACACATCGCCCCCTCTCTCTCTCTCTCTCTCTCTCTCTCACTCACTCACTCACTCACTCACACACACACACAAAAATCCTTCCAGGAGCGGGGCGCAGCCGGCAGGCTGCAGAAGGCCGGCGGCCGCTGCGCAAGGGAGGCAGGGCGGCAGAGCCGGCGAGGCCCCGGCGCTGCCCAAGGCACATCGAAGTGTGATGAGACCCAGGCGGGAGGACGAGCGCACACGCTGCCCCGCACAGCGCAACCCCTGCGGCTGCACCGGCGGGCAGGAGCGCGGGGCTGGGGAGCGCCGGCGGCAGCAGCGGGGACATGGCCAGCACTGCGGGCCGCCCGCGCTTCTTACCGCCGCATCCCGACCGGCCGTCGGGGAAAGAGCCATCGCCGCGCCGGGCACCGGCTCAAAGGCGGCCCCGAGCACTTCGCTGCCGGCCGGGCGACACATGGCCTGCCGCCAGCCGCCGCCGCGATTCGCCTCCCCGTGCTCAGAACAGTGGGAGTTTGCCCTCCCTTCTGTCCCGTCCCGTCTGTGGCCCCCCCCGGGGACGGACCCCAGCGCAGCGAAGGGCAACTCCGCGGCCCTGCGGGCCGTCTGTGCTGCCACCCGGGAGTGGGACGCCCAGACCCGCTCCCAGTCCCCCCGGGGCCCCTCTCCCGCTCACCTGGTGGCGGGGCTCTGGCGCCCGGGGCGCCGCGGGGTGCGCCGTGCCCGGCGGGGCTGCCCCGGCCCTGGCTCCGCGCTCCCGCCTCCGGCAAGCTCGGCCCGTGGAGGGGCGGCGGCGGGCAGAGGGCGGCGGGCGGCGGTAAGCGACCGGAACCGCCGCTCATGGCGAGTCCCGGGAAGCCGGAGCAGGAGCGGACACGGGCGCGGGTCTGGGGGAGTGCCGGGAGAAGGGAAGCAGCCGAGGGGGAGGTGGAGGCGGCGACGGCGGCCCCACCAGCGGGGGAGGAGGCAACGGAGGAGGCGGGGGGCGGCGGAGGGGAGGAGAAGGCAGGCAGGAAGGGGGCGGCGGAAGAAGCCACCCATCTGCCGCGCCGGCCCGCCTCGCCGGCCTGACGGAGGTGCCGCTCGCCGCCGCTCTCCTCGCCGCGCGGAGCGACGCCGCGGTCCCGCTGGCGGGCAGGGGCATGGAACCAGNGGGGAGCCCCCGGCCGGGGCGCAGCCCACCGCCGGGCGGGCGGGCCGGTGCCCAGCCGTGCCGGCCGCTCGAGCGGCGCAGCTGCTTACTGCTGCCGCCGAGGAGGAGGAGGAAGTCTCCCCGCTTGCTTCCTCCCTTCCTGCCTCCCGCCTTCCCTCCCTGCCTGTAGCGTCGGCGGCCCGCCGGCAGTCCGGCGCCTCCCCAAGGCCTCTCGCTGCTCGCAGCAGCGCTGCCGCAGGGCGTGACGACCCGCGGGGCGCGCACAGGCGCGGCCGCCCCGCACTGCGTCGGTGCCCCCTCGGGGCAGCGGGAGCGGGGTCCGTGCCGGTTCCCCCGCCGGGCCGCAGCCCTCCCTGAGCAACCCCTGCGCGCAGAGCTCGGAACCATCCTCGCCCTGTCCCGCATTCCGCCGCCGCGGGCCCTTCGCCCTCGCTGTCCAGCTCCGCGTCTCCCGAGTAGTCACGGCGCTCCGGGGACGGGGGCGACGGCCCGGGGGCAGGGGGCAAAGGTCGCGACCGACGGGCGAGCCGGCTCCCACAGGCACGTGTGAGCGGGGACCGCCCCATCCAGGCGTCAGCGGGGGGCGGTGGGTACCGATCACTCACAGGGACACACTGCGCCTCTCGGTATATGCAAAAAAGTCAAGGATGTCGGTAAAGGGATAGGTTAAGGACAAGGGATGTCCTTAAGCTGTCACGGTGACGCCGGTTTCGTTGTCAGATGAGCAACATTCTAGCGAATCCGTTGGCACGAGAAGGCACCAGGAACACAGCTAAGAGTCTCTCAAAGTGAGGGAAATGCCTCTGTGAGCGTCCATGAGTCTCTGCCATGCGGAGAAGCAGCTGCGGGTGCGGAGCGAGCCCAGCGTGTTTCTCAGGAAGAGTGGAATAGTGGGAAAAATGACACATGCATTAACAAAGAAACTTCACACCGAAATTTGCCACCTAGAAGGTTACACTTGCTGTCCTCAGTGGCACAACAGTAATTCCCTGAGATGTAAATATATAGACAGAGAATTTGTTTCATTTTGCACATCACAGCAGTGCTGCCTTGTCCTGTGCAATGCTGTGAGTGGGAAATGTTTCCACAAATCCTGCGTTTGCCAGCATTGCCCCACTGTGCTAGTCTTTTCCCTCACTCCGTGTCATTCGGTTGAGGTTTTCACCCACTGTGGCATCAGGTGACGGTGACTCCCCAGAGGATTAACAACTCTGGGGTTTGTAGCAACTATTGATGTGATTCTTGTGTCCCAACAATTTTTTGAGGTAATTCAAAACCTTTCTTGATTTGTTTGCTTAAGCTTCATGGAGTGTTTCAGGTCTCCAGCCCTGAAATCAGGAACAACTTCAACAGCTCCTATCTTCTGATTCTGTGAAACATGAGGGTCTGAAGTACTTTCCTATGACATCTTCCACTTCACCTTTCCGAGGTGTCTGCACTTCTTTCAGATTGCTGCTCTCTGGCATTTACATGCAGCCTGCATGAAAGCTCTTGGCAGTTCACAGCTGGCAGAAAGTGATGAACAGAGCCACTGTTGCTTTTTGATGATTCATTTTTCACTCACTTCCTGGGGGGAAGTTGTTTTAAAACTACTCCTGTGTCGAAGGTAATACCTAAAAGTGCATTGTGGCACCGACTTCCTTTTTTGTGAACCCTCCAAAAATGGCAAATTTGAATACTAACAATACACTACAGGAAAAGGTGTGAAAATAGCACCAGTCCTTCAGCTAAGACAATCTTTCTGATCTTTTTGTACGTGGATTGTCTTCCAGAAATAAGCAAAGAATATATTTCTGCAGTATGAAGTTACTTCAACTGTTAGTCTAACACACACTCCAGACTACAGGCTGTCTGGAAGTTCAGGAAGGCTGTTTCTGTGCAATTTCGGCCAGTCTTGCAGACATAAGCTGATAGTTGTGGTTCGCTTCATTTTTTTCTGGAGCTCTGATGTTCTATTTTCCTGCTAGTTCTAAATTTAAATAAAACCTTTTCAAGATAACATCACTGCAAAAGCTAGATCCAGATTTTTTTTTCCTAGAGTCATTTTACTCAAGTATGATATAAGACATTACCTTTAGTCTAATACCCTATTAGGGTAAATGACACAATTGTTAGACAGGCAAGCTTTTAGCAGTATACAAAAAGCCTTCAGATCTGTTTAAGGTCTTCACGTACTTAAAGACAAGGTTTTGTCTGAGGTTCAAAACTGTTAACTCGTTTTTCTAAACAGAAACATGCTAATGGCTATCCATTACACTCCTTGGTAGTTTATATCAAACAGATCCAGGGAAAAATTATAAAAAACTTTTCTTTCCTCCTTTGCTGTGATTTTTTGTTTCAAAGTTTACAAACTTGCAATGCTGCTTTAAAAACAGTACAAAATTGGAGTCTGGGTTTCCATACTTCTCCCAATGGTCTGGAAGAATCCGTTCCATGTATGATTTTCAGGGTTCTTACTGTGATACAATGTTGAAAACTGTGAGATTAGATATCTTGTTTCACTAAATATTGAGAAAGTTAAACATCCACTGTGCCCAGAGCATCTCTTAAAAGCTGGTAGCCTCCGGTGTTCAGGACTGCATAAACCAGACTTTGCAATGGAATGATTTCTACCATGAATACTTCATTACCTTTGTTTTGTTTCTGTTGGTGCTGCTGAAGTCTCTGATTATTAGAAAAAGAAAATTACTGCAAGTAAGTCTGGCAAGATTGGAAAAACTGGAAAAATTATGGACCTTGAAAATGGACCCGTGGAATGCCTCAAAGATATTGGGGAGTATTCATCTAAAGAGGTGAGACAATCTGTAACCCAGGTGAACTGCCCATGCAGCGATGCCACAGCACGGGTAACAGCAACAGCTGGAACACCGTGGTCTAACCACTGTCACTGAGATGTGGAGGGACAACATGCATGGCTGGAGCACTGCCTCAGTGGCTATAACTGTTCAGAAGGGACAGGCAAGGAAGGAGGAGTGGGTGGCAGTGGGGATGGTGTTACCCTCTGTGTGAAAAATGGATTAACTGCAGAGAGCTGCCATGGAACACCAGCAGTGAATAGGTAAAATGGGTAAAAATTTATAGGTAAAAATTGGGGTCAAGCCGACAAGGGAAACCTCATGGCTGATGTTTACTACAGGCCACTGTACCTAGAGGAGGATGTTAATGGAGTGTTTTTACTTCAGCTGCAGGAAGATTCACATTCCAGGCTCTGACCCCGATGGGGGGCTTCAACCACTCTGACATCTGCTGGGAAAGCAGCACAGCAAGTTGTAAGCAGGCCAGGAGACTCCTGGAATGCATTGATCCAGGAGATTGAGCCAGGTGATTGACAGCCCAAGCAGAGGAGAAACTTTACCACAATAATAAGAAGAATGACATCTGCTGGTACGTGGTCAGAAAAGGAGACATAAGAAAATGTAAGCCCCCAGTAAATAAGACAGGATAACTGGTCTAATACAGAAGAGGCTGAGGCGCTCAACATTTTTTTTGCCTCAGTTTTCAGTGGTAAAGTCTCTTCCCACATTTCTCAAGTGCCTTGTACCTAATCTAAATTAACCCTTCTTTGGTTTAGAGTAACTCTTCTCCAGTAAGTTTTGATTTGTACGGAAAAAAAATGCGGTTCAGAGGAGTATGAGAAATACAATGTGAAAAGGTCGGTGCAGGCAAAGGATAGGTGGTTGCATCATGCATTTTACTTTATAAGTGGCAGGATGTTTCTCATCCTTTCAGCAGCTGCTCTGGATTAAGCCTGGTAGTCAGGCTCTCTGTAGATTACAAGATTTTTGCCGTGTAGTAGCACAAGTTTTCCACAAGAAACCCAGATAAAACAGCTTCAGTCATTCTAAATTTCTTATACTCTAGTCTTCAGATATATTAAAATGCCCATCAAAAAGGGATGTTTTGAAGCTCTTTCATGTTACAGGGGAGCATATGACATTGTTTATAGTAGATAATGCAGGTTTATCCACACTGTAAAACACCATGCATGCATCTCTGTTTCTGAACGAGTAGCAGAAATATGCTCCAGCTTTTTCAAGTGACTATTAGAAATTGTGGCTAATATTTAAACCCTATATGAAGTTGCATGATTGTCATAGCTACCAAGTAATGGTAGAAGAGTGTAGCCAAACTGAGTGGAACATCAAACTGAAGAAAACCAGACCTGCTATTGCAGATTTAAAAGCTAACCTTTAGGCTCATAGACTCCTGGACAGTGTTAGCTCCTGCTCAGATTTTGGCTAGCTTGTATTCAAGGGACAGTCATAGGTTGTTTCATGGGGAAAGTGGGAAAAGGTGCACCACATCCTTTGGCTCACAATTTGCCTCATGCTAATACATCCCTGGCTGTCAATCTGTTGCAAACAGCTGCTCCTTTAGCCCATAGTAATCTAGTTGACATTTCACATTACAAGTTACGTTTTAATGCTGTCCATCCTGTGGATTGATTAAAGAATTAGATAATTGAATTGGTATGATTTTGCATCGATATTGATAGAGGAACTGATAATATTATCATAATTGATAAAAGAACGAAAGGAGTGAGGAATTGTTATCAAACCTCATTCTCCCTGTGTAGCTGCCAGTAAAAAAATCTCATGGCACATGGCAACTGCCAGTAGATTACAGAGCCTTGAACAGTGTCCCTGAACCACTCACTGCAGCTGTTCCCAGGAAAAGTGATATAGTTAATATTCCTAATGAATAAGATGCATTTGCTGAACAACACCAGCAGTATACTTTAAATATCTTGGTGTGGTATTCAGGAAATGAGGAGAGAACTCAACACCTATCACTCGAAAAACACAGAGTCACTTTGCTAGACTTTCAAGGGAAAGGAGTAAGGGAAACTGTGAGAATGAAACCAGTCATTACTGAGGTTTGGATACAATCCAAGACTTAAGTCTTCTTTCTCCTCCACTAGGAACTGATAAATGAATAAGTGGAAGCTGTCATTCAGCCTGCGTACTACAGAAAGTAACTATCTGGAAAGTATACTAAGTATTCCCTGGAACTTTATTAATACACTGATGATGAGATAACTGGAGATAATGTTGACAACATCTGAAGAGATAGGAATGTTCATATATCGGACAATGCCAACCCTTGCCTTGAGAAATCTGGTATTCTATACTGTAAACCCACAAAAATTGGTAAAGTGCATTAACCTGAATAGTGAGGTCCAGATATCAAAAATCTCACATCAATGGTGACAGAATTCTTGGGCTTCAACTTGGCCTGTACCCTTAGGACCAATAGAGAACATAGCATACTCTCAAAGTGAAGAACTGCAAAGCTGAAAACCAGATACAAAAAGGCTATTATGTAACAAAAACAAGTGACTATTGCAATCAACCATTATACCTGCTGGAATTTTTGAATCACAACACAAATTAAACAAACTGCTGGACATAATTGGTGTGATATTTTTATGGGGTTCACACCATCTGCATCTGGCATATTGCATCTTATATCCTGTGATCACTGTATTATTGTGTTCTATTAGATTTTTTATTCTTATGCTGGTATATTTGCATATTTCTTTTCTCTCCATGTAAAAATATATCACATTTAACACCTTAATTGTTAAATTATTACCTGCCAGTGAGAATACTGTCTCCTTCCAGATGTTGCATCGCATTGTTTAAGAAATGTATCTGTGATCAACAGAAGACCTGCAAGGACTACTCTGAAAGCTAGATTTATATTTGCTTATTCACTGACAGAGCTTCAGAGCCTGGTTAAAATAAATAATCAGTATGCTGTCTTGAACTCTGGCCAAATTTTAATTTTTTTTCCACACCCACAAAATGCCTTTAAATATCATTGTACCTTCCCTAAAGAATTAAAAGGTGCAAGAAAGGAGGGAGGAACAAACAGCCATTTGATTCGGAAGAGAGGTGTTATCAATCATGGTGACTGGAGTTTAGTTACAGAGTGAGAAGAGAACAGGCTAGAGTAATACACCTTGAGCTAGAGCATTGACAGAACATTAGCACTGGTGTTTTTGTTTAGGTAACAGAATTAATTGTCTGCCTTGTTTAATGTTTCACAGGCTTTGTGTGTACTTTCCCATCAAATGCACACTGAAGTAATTTCTCCTATCGCAGGCTGAAGTTTCCTGGAGAAATAAAACCAGAAATTTAAAAAATAGGTTTGAATGTCAGAAACCATCATTAGTGTCTGTGTGGGTCTGAGGCACTAAGAGAATTTACAAGATGTCTACCTTCAGAATTGACAGGCTCTGGCTCTCAGTGCCTCTGGAGGCTGCATTTCACTCTTAGGCATATTTAGCAAGCAGTAGAGAAATTACCCATTCATCCACCAAAAGCAGAAAACACACCACAGAGGCACTGTGATATTTATCTCCTTGCTTGACAGATATTTCATTGGTGCGCCTCCTTTTTTTTGTGGGTTTTGTTTTTGTTTGTTTGTTTGTTTGTTTGACATGCTGCATCACTTCAGTGAAAAGAAAGGATTCTGCCAACAAAGCAGCAGAACATCTGTCTCTGTTAATGGAGAACCTGTACTGAGTTTTCTTCTTTTCTCCAGTTAGACCTCAGCAAGTGAATTAGCATTTCTGTGTGAATGTCCATGCATACAGAGAAGTTAATCTAGGATGAGATGCCAAAGATTGACATTGCTTGTTTTGCCTACTAGGCTTTGAAAGCTTTGTTACTTACAAACTGCTGGAACTCGTTTGGGATTCTCAAAGCTGATTCATTTTAGTGGGTTAATTTAGGTTCAGACTAAGGCCCCTGTTGGTGTTTGGTGAATGTCTATATTGGGAGAGAGAGGATGCTGGGATGTGTGCATAAGCACATGTGAATGTCGATGTGTACAGTCTGGATAACCTTTTTCCATCCAGAATGAGTGTATGAAAAAACAAGCCT
>WAAE01012831.1:0-18094 GCA_013400495.1 Nicator chloris
TGGCTGAGATGCAATTTATTTCTATATATAAAAAAAAAAAATCTTCTAAAACCTTCTGTCTCAATAATATCTACTTTTACATTGCAAACTATAATGTTATTTTTCATATATTTTAAATAAAAAGACACTAAAAATATTTATTCATTGATGGCCACAACCTAGTAAAATCAAGTTTCTGTCGTGTGTGCATAGCTTCAAACACAGATTGAAAAACAATTGAGAATGACAAACAGCTCTACCTCTTGTTTAATTTTCCCACACAACCAAGACAGCAGTAGAATAAGAAGGCTGGATGAAGCCCTCCTCCACGAAACCAACTGTGTAAATGTCAGGCAGAGCAGGCACGCCTGAGGTCGGGAGTGGTGGAAAGCAGTGGGAGACAGCGGCTGCCAGCAGGGATTTGACATGAGTGCTCCAGCACAAGGTCTGGAAGTCTGCTGATACATGATCAGTGGCCTGCAGGTCTTTGCAGATTAGGGAGCTTTAGCACTCAGATCATGCTGCTCTGCTTCTGGTTCCAGAGTCATTTCTGCCTGCCTTAGAGTGGCAATGGTTTCCTAGAGTTCCATGACACTGGGGTAAGGAATTGTCTTCTTGGGGCCATTGTCATCTTGAGTGATTTACAACAAATTCAAGACCTCGGGTCAGGTTTGGAATCAAGAAATTACAAAAGGTACTTTTGTGCTCATATAATTGTGATATTATTTACTCCAAATAAATAATGTACTGTAAAAGAGCTTCATACTTGATCCCATGTTTTTATTTTTGCCTCTTATTTTATATCACTCTTCAAAATATTGTGAAAGTGTGATTTAATTTATATGAACAACAATGTTCTGATAAAATAATATCCTCGTTTAAAGGAATTAAACAATATATAAAAGTATATTCAAATATTTTTAGCTATAGACTTAGATTTACAACTTGGTTTGGCTTGCCATGCATAATCTATAATAATTTAATCTAAGACACTACAAAATCCATTATTCTATTAGTGATACTTATTACAAATAGATTTTCCACATCAGAGTGTACAAAAAGATTTTTTTGACATCAGAGACAAAATTAAGATGAAGATAATGCATTAAGGTTAAGGTAATGCATAAAATTGGGGGGGTGGGGTTGCTAATTTGAGTTCCTCCAGCTTAATGAAAAATGCAATATTTAGTAATTTAAAACAATTTTTCAATTTCTACTTGTGAAACTGAAAATATAATTGCTGGTGAAAACATAATTCAAAGAATTAATGCAAGAATTCCAGGGATTGAAATCAGATATCTTTTTGTATTACCAATCGAAATAGCTGTGTTCATAGTTTCACTGGTCTGAATTTTAGTACATTTCATGGCCAGATTCTCTTATCAGAAATTTTATTCTATTAAAATGGGATAATTTATGTTATAATAGTTTGAAGTAGCTCACTGTAAATCAACAGCATAGGAACAAAAAATAAACTAAAAATGAAACACTATAAAAATGAGTCCAGAAATGCTCCTAGAATATAGATCTGAAACCTTAACTAAGGGAAATTAAAAAATCCCCATTCACACTGAAACCAGCTTCCAGATTATTTTTTGAGTACAAAACAAATTCCAATAAAATCAAAAATGCTTTCACCACTTAGGAAGGAAGAACACCCTGACACAGAGATTTGCTACATTGTATTTCCATTCCAAAAGCCTGATTTCAAAATTCAAGCTGTTCAGTTTTGCATATCTGCACATTATACACATCATTCCTACAGGCTAAAGTGGATGCCATGTTTCAAAAAGCTGGCTTTCCCTCATATACACTTGATTCAACCACAATGCTAAAAGAGTCTCATTATTTTGTTTCCTTAGAAGAGCTTTTTGCAGTAGTCTGGATATTTCATAGAAAGATCAGCCTAATGCTTGATACATATCAATATATAAATGTGATAATCTATAAACTGTTAATGATAAATTGCCTTTCCTAAATGGCAGTTATTAGGTCGAAACATTGCCCCATTTACTATTTCATCATCATTGGCAGTAACTTTTTATGAGAAGTGGAAAGCTGAAAGGAATTTAATGTACAGTTCAATACAATTAAGGTCTCTATTTTACTAAGGAGGCTTAAAGGAAATTAATATAATTTGAAAACATATGATGACAGCAATTCAAATAATTTGGATCAATGATGTCCAGGAAAACAAAACAGAATATTCAGTCTTTGCATTCAAGCCCAATGGCAGTCTGGAGGAAAAAGAATAAGAAATGCTATTGAAATAATAGGAACAACATCTCAAATGAGAAGTCAGACATCCCAGGCATCAGTGTAGTTAATTATTCTTTTGTTCTTTATGAACAAAAGAATACTCTGCTGTCAGATCATGCAGTGCCTGTTTGATGCACCTTTCTTATGGAAGCTGGAAATATAGATGCAAGTCTGACATTTGTAATCGTGATCAATGCAAAAAAATTTTCATAAAAGGAATTAAACAAGTATTGATTCATAACAAATGACACAACCATTTTTTCTATTTCATTTGGACTAAAATCTGTAAAATTAGATTCAAAATTTTTAAATATTTTATTACTACTATTTTTTTCTGGTCACCATTATTTCAAAGCTTTCTTAAATAAAAGTTTTTCTTTTATGAGTTCTCAGTTTTTGGTTGTTACTTAGATGCTAGTGAAGTTTTACTTCAGATTTTTATGCACATTTTGTTAAAATCCAGAAAATTGAATTAATTAATTTATTATTTGAGGTCATGTTTTCCTTCTTTTTTTTTCCCCCCATCAGTTGCCCTGCTAATGTTTCTTGTAGAACTAGCTGAGAAAAATGTTGGGTTTAAGTTTGCCTTGTTAGAGAATCCTGTGATTTGTGTATAAATTTTGTACTATCATTAAATTATAAACCCCATAGATACACGTTTTAATTCTCAAACTAACTAAAAGGAGGTTGACTTTAATGGCAGTTGAGCAGCTTAATCCCCTAATCAGCTTTGGAAATCTAAATGCAAAAGTCATGCTGACAAAATAAATTAAGCAACAACCTACGCATCCTTTTCATTCCCTAAACACAGAGAAAAGCTTGATACAAGGAAAAATGAAAGTAAAGGTTGAATTTATACATGAAGTTTGACAGAGTCCGTTCTAAGCAACCTGCTGCTGGGGGCTGATGCATTTCCTTGGACCACAAAAGCAGCAAACTTGATCTGTCTGACCAAAATGACAAAAAGTAACTGGGGTCTAACTGGGTCCTTCCCCTTGTTTTCCTACATATTTACACCAAAATTAGAAATCAGATGAAGTCTGATAGTTTGGCTTTATAAAAATGTATATATAGTGAAAAAAAAAAAAACTCCTTCAAAGTCTGTCATCTGCCACAAATGATCTCTGCTCCCACTATCAATCTGTCCCTAGCTTTCTTAGGCTGTTTGGATGTCTAGTAAGCTTTCAAAGCTTCAGAGCTGAGAAGAATAGGAAGAGACATCACTGTGTCCTTAATTATACCATGGGCCTGAGTCACTGAAATTTTACAGCATGTTGCCTAGAACTGTTAAGTCTACTAGTTCAGTTTTGTCAGAAACTTCTTAGATGTCATTTGTACCACTGCCTATCATGCCTGTCATTCAAGTTAGAATCAGAGATGATTTCCACTGTTATTGAGTAATATGTTTTAATCATGTTAATTGTCTATGACTAGCAATCTTGTCATCAAAGATGTATGTCTGTGGATTAATCTTCTGATGCTACTGCGTGATACAATCAAATATTAGCTGCAGCCAAGATGTAGAGGAAATGTTTAAAACCATTTGCCTTCATAATTCTTGCTTTCCTACATTTTATATTTGGTGTTCCTATTTCATATAATCAGTGAGATATAAATGTTTCTGTGAAGAGCTATTCCATCATAAAAGTTTGTTTATTCCAACATCATTAAAAAAATGACACTACAAAAAACCTTTGTTTGCAATATCTAGAAATTTGCTCAGCCAACACCTTTTCCTTGTCATCAGGACATCTAATGCAAGTCCCTTAATTCTGGAAAACTCTTCTGAGTAACATTTTGTATTGAATGTATTTGTTTGTCTGCAACAGTATACTCAAAATATCGGTATCAAAATAAAGTAATTCAGTAACAGTGAACTTCATTTTAAAGTAATATGTAGTGAAATCAGAAATTATAAACCTGTGCAGGTCCATTCATTCAGTGGATTTATATGTGGTGTCAGCAAAGCAGATTTGTTAGCATGATGCTATGTTATGAATATTTGGTCATTTATTCATTCAGTCATGAATATGGCATCCTAAAGAAAAAAAAAAAAGCAAAAAAAAACCCCAAAAACTAAACTAACAAATTCTTCAGAAAGAGGCACAGATTACTCTCTAGAACTACTTTACTTTTCTTTAAATGGCTCTTCTGTAGGATAAAAAATAGATCACATACAGTACGTACGTAGGTATAAGAAAGAGAAATGTAAACGTTCAAATGTATAATATTCTGTTGATTTGAATCCTTCTAATTGGTCATGAAGTCTAAATAGTTGCCTCATCCATATCCATTGACCTTCATGATACTGCAAAAGTAGCACTGAAACTACTCTTTATATATTATATAAACATGCCATAGAGAAATGTCCTGTTGTGTAACAAAATGACTTGTCACCTAAATTATAGACTCCTTGCATATACTAACAAAATGCACACAAGAAGCATAAAAGTTTCTTAATTTGTTTAACTTATCCTGAAATTTAAAGAAATAAATAAAGATATATGAGTTACAGAAGAAATGTTTTGATAAGGTTCAGATAAATAATAGAAGTCACAGTACTGTTTTGCTAGATGACAATCCTCTGCAATGAGCCTTTGCTAAAGCAGATCTTTTAATTCTTTACAAAATATATTAAACAAAATCCGTCATTTAATGATTCTTCACCTTTTTCAGTTTAAAAAAAAAAATCAAGCTTATTGTCTCCACCTTAAAAACGCTACATAGCTATTTCACTAGGAAAATTCATCATTTTCCTAAAGTATTTTTTGTCGCTGTATTTTTTTTGTCATTAACACCTCATTAACACCTGCCTCTGGAGCATTCTTTTACTCCTTTTCATATCTGTTTCTTCATAAGTCAGGCTGAACTCCTGTATATCACAGAAAGCTAACTATCAAGCAGCTGCCACTATGTCATGCCCAATCAGGTGTCCTTGACACATGCTTATCCCCCTACACTCATTTTCATTCAAAACCCTCTTCAATACCACCTCATTCAGCTGCATAGCTCTCATTCCCAGCCTAACTCCAATAAAACTCTTTATGTTAGTGTCAGGAAGGGATGTGAAGGCTAAAAACTTCACTGCACCTTTTTATCTGCGGTGCTGAACACCAGCAGTCATGAGATGCTGAGTGAAGGAACAGCTTCTTCCTATGCAAGGTATTGTACAGTATGAACATTTCATTAAGGCATCTTCATTTCAATGTCACAACTTGAAAGCATATGAAGTAAACAAATTTTCAATTATTTCTGATAGATATCAAATCTTTGGTCTCTGATTGGAAGATGGTGTGGCATGAGACATACTAATTTCTCGTTCAGGTGGTGCTTAATTTTTTAAAAATTAGAAATAGTAAAAAAAAAAATGTTGCTAACCTGACTCTAAAAAGGTAAATTTCTTTGCAAATCTGATGTTTAGTTGTAAATTACAAACATATGGAAATCTGTTCTTGATGTTAATTCAAGTTAAGGAGATTGGTTTATTTAGTGTTTCTTATATACCACCCTCCCATACCTTTCTTCTTTTTTTTTTTTTTTTTTTTTCCTTAGAACTTCCTTTTTTGTGAAAAAAGTATTCTTGAAGAATTCGGTCAATAAAACAGCAAATCCGTTTAGAGCCCTCCAATCTCATAGACTCTCTCAAACACAGCTGTAACTGTAGTTTGATAAAGATAAATTACCCCTCTTTCCTCGGACTTCAGATTACTTATTGTGCGTGCATTAGGCAACTCATAGGAGTACCTATTAACTCTGTGGCACCAGAACATCTAACACAGGTTTAGTTGAATTAGACACAAAAGTTACTGATTTTAATAATATTTTTTGACTAGAATTCTATTTCTTTACTGGACAGTATTTAACACACTATTATCCCAGACACTGAAAATTAAAATACAAAAATGCCTTGATGCAAGATACCATTCCATCAGATATCAAGACACAGCTACTCAAATATATTTTACCAGGAAATTATCTATAAAATCAGAAAGTGTTAACAGAGGATACAACATATATTTGAAGTTGGATAGGTCAGTAGATCCCATCAGTCAAAATAATTTATTTTCTTATCACAAGAGGTACAAGAACATGCTGACATATAAGATACTTTAGGGTCAGAACACAGAGATTTTATTATTCTGGTCTCTTCTTTTTGCACAGAGCAATAGAAAGTCTAATGAAGAGTTTATCAGCATCCATGTGTATCTTGTGTACATTTATTTTACACATTAAGGTAGGTTAATTATGCCTTCTTAATGACAATTCTGAAGATTTAATGAAGTTTTTCAACCCTTATTAATCTCCAAAATAGAAACGAAGTTATGGAAACATTCTGATTTGTTTGTATTTCATCTGCAAAAAAAAAATTATTAGATAAGAGAAAAAACATTTGCTCTATAATTCTCACCACAAAAATGTAATCAGTAATGACAGTAATATTCAAATATGTCATAGCAACATATGCTGAAAACCAAGAAAAAAATTTCTTTGAAAGGAAAAATGACCATGACCAAAGCCTGCAAAGAACATTTTACAGAAAGATCAATATTGAACAGTCTACATTACTGATCTTATTTATCCTTCTTACTTTGGCTGAACAAATCTCCCTTCTTGACAGGACTAACCAGACCTGTAGGAAAAACCTGGTGCTTGACAGATTCCTAGGGGAACACTTACCCTCTTGGTAACATCTTAATCCCACCTACATATGCCCAGGCATTGTCCTTTTCTACTGCCTACTAACTCGTCACTGAACAGGATATTCTTCAGAGAATCTGACTATGTTACCTGAGTGCTAAATAAATAGTGAAATGGTTGCCAGAATCAAGGAATTAATTTATAATAAGTTACAAAACCCCTGTTGCCTTCTGAATAGAATTGGATTTAAAAATGGTCCTCCAATCCCAGATACTGAACATCTCTGAAAGATACTGAGTTGTTTTTTATAAAATGACATTGAAGAAAGTGAGGCAGCCATTACAGATGTGCTCAGCAATAGCTCACAGGCAATCCTAGGTATCGGAGTGAGTTTTATAGAGAGAAGAGATGCTGCCCACAAGAGTGTTATTATCTCCAGCTCTTATCTGAAAATGTCTCTTATGATTTTTAGCATACATTTGGATAACTGCCAGAGAGCTTGTTTTAAAATGTCACCTAAAGTACAGATAGCTCTTCTAGCAGTAGAGCACTAGAGAGTGCCACTTTGAGGCTTGAACCCATGACATTGTGTCAGGTGCAAAAATCATAACAAATGAACCAGAGAGAACTTGGCAGCCTACCTCATGACTTCTTATCTTAACACAAATTGCTATGACAAAATGCATTACTTCTTAAAGAGAAATATCATTTCCACCCAAACCTGGAATTATAACATCTGATCTTTACTCTGTTTAATAACCAGAGTTTAAGGCTGTGTCTTCTTTTGTAAACACTTAGGTTAATACTTCAAAGCAGGAAAAGGATCTGTGAATGTTAAATACAATTCTTAACAGTTACCTTAACTTTTTACCTTCCCATTTATTTCTGATTGCTGCTATATGTAGTTTTAGAATAACAGTAATGTCCTTTTAAATAATGAATTGCTAATGCAAGAACTAATTCTTTTATGCTGCATGGCAAAAATTAAAAAAACCTAACCCCGGATAAAGTGTTATAGTGTGTGAATAAATTCGAAAACTCATTAATTAAAAGATAAGAATTTGATAGATATATATGCCTGGATATATATTCAAAATATTAGATAATTAATAATTCAAAGCACATATTATATATAACGCAGATAATATATTTTGCACCTCTTTTTTTAGCTTGTCCTAATGACTACTGAACTTATATTTTTTTTTATCTAGAAGGCCTAAAGGAGGATGACTATTACTTAATGTGTTTGCATTACCATGATTAGCCAGTAAATGGTCCCATTTTTAGTGAGATTTTTCCATTATAATCCAGCTTAAAACATGACCTTATCCTTTTTGTGGTTGTTTGTGTGCCTTTAATTCCTACATCTATCAGTCTAAAAAGCTGAAAATAAGCTGACTAAACATGTGGTCATCTTTAGGCATAGTCCTAAAAGAGAAAGCTTTCCCAGGATAGCTAAGCCATGTCTTTTGTGAAAACACATCTTCTGGCAGTCAGTGCTATATTGTCAAACTGCAGTATGAGAGCACAGTAGCGTTTGCCATCAGTGGTTTTGTCAAGGTCTTTTGAGAAAGCTTTTGAACCAATGATAGAAGATACTAGCAAGTCATTTGTCTATCACAATATTTTTAACTTTGTTCATTGTTCACTTGCTGAAATATCTATTTCACTGTGCTCATTTTCTTCAATGACACAGCTATGCATTTAAGAGTATGCAGAAGTTTGTTACAGAAATGAACGGTACTGTATCACTCTGCAGAAGCAGTCTTTTCTTTTCTGCCATTGATTTCCATAGGGTAGATGGTATCCAGGGATTAAAGTTAAACCATACGTAATTGGTTCCTTCTTTTAGGTACAAGATTTCTTTAAATACCAACAGAAGCATTCTGTCATGCCATCAAGCTTCTAAAACAACTGAGATTCCAAGTAGTCCTTTATCTTAAGCCCCAATTTTAGCTTGTGTTCTGCACAACTACCTATCCAGCAAGGTTATTCTGTAGTATCTAACATAGCACATGTTTAATACAACGTTCAGTAATATATTCTAATCATCCAAATATTTTTTAGTTCTAATAAGACACACTGAAGTTTGTAAAAAGATTTGACAGTAGCGTCTGCATCCTGACACATAAACAATAATTTACGATGCTTGTGATGTTTTCAACAGTATCTTCCTTTTAAATAATAAAAAGTACATCAAGAAAATTTTCATTAAGATTCTGAAACCCCTTAAGCTAAAAAATATTTTGGGTAAACAAACTGTATGCCAGAATGACGTATGTGTGCCACCATACATCTTGTGGGGCAGTAGTTCTAGCATGCATTCCCTTTGTGTATACTGTGATTTTTCTTTTGAAAACACTTTTTGTTCTAGTAAGAATTCTATTTTTAAGCACTTAATTTAATTTTTTATTAAGTCCTTCACCAGCACACATTCTTAATGGATAACGTGAGAAACCATAGACCTCTCCAATCTTATATGTACTAACTGTGTAAAACAGGGATGGTTTGAGAAATGGTTTAAATTTCTCCACCGTTCTCCTCTCAAGGAATACATTCTTACTCAATAAAGAACCTAAACCTCTAAGTTGTGGCTTCAGTGTGTTCACTACAGAAGGAAGATTTCATGACACAGATATTGTTAAAATAAGTCTGAAAATGGGAGATTCATGAATCAGTACAGCACACCTCAGGTAAATAGATTTTCAAAGGCAAGGCTCAGTAGATAGTATCCAGCACAGTGATTTATATTTTCTGAGATTTACCTTAGTCTTTATCCACAACTTTGAAATGTATTCCATGAACTAACTATTTCTTGGAAGCCCATTCAGGGCTGCTCACCTTGTGCTGTGTTGCAAGCTATGAACATGTCCTCAGGATTAAGCTCATAGAAGAAAGAGCTAGGACAGGTGTAATTATTTTTACATTATAGCAGATATAACAACATGACTGATTTATTTCAGGGAAGTCACCATCAAACACCTTTCAAGTAGATGTAATATTCTGACACTACTGATTCAAGGAATTTCTTAATTTAATTAGGTCATTATCAGACAAATATGAATGGCTGAATTTGGAGATTCCATTACTTCAAGCTTAATCTGTGAGAACACATTCTGCACTAGTATTCATCATGGTTAGAGTGAAACCAAAATGAACTATTATTATCACTGCAAACTTCTTTAGAAATGGACAGATTATATCAGTGATTAATATTCTTTATTTTTTCTTCTACCTAATAAAGTGAAAGGATATGTTTCAAGTATTTTATTTCTTTCTGTTAAATTTCCTGTTACCTTAGGACTTCACTGCTTTGTCTGAACCTCTGTTCTCTTGAAATGCACTGCTCATACTCCTAGATGTGCTCAAGCCAGCTTTATTTTTGCTGTAAATTGATCATGTCAGCATCACAATTGGAAGTATTTGGTATTAGTTAATGTAACAAAAACAAGTCCATTTACAAGGTAGTCTTTACAGAATCAAAGCTGCATGTATTGATCTGGAAGAATGTTCTTTCTAAACCTGCCTGATTGAATCCACAAAGAGAATTTCCAGAAGGGCAGAATTGACAGAAATAAAATACCTGAGGAAAATACAATTATCATACATGTTTTTAATGAGTTCTGGTCCTTGTTACAATTAAAAATATAAAAGAAATCAAATTCCCAAAACAGATAAAAAAGTCTTAGCAGTCTTGTAGCTAATTAACAAAGCAAAAAGGATGCTCAACACAGACATAAGTACATCTAGTGCATTTTGATTAAAATTTGGTAATATCCCCAAGAGATAGGAAAAAAATGTGAGATTAAATAAAAAATATAGAAAAACACTAGTATTAAATCACTGATTAATACCAAGCTGAGAAAAAAGGAAAAAAATTAAAAATATCAATGTTCTCTACCTTTGCTTTTCTCTATCTTGATTTTGATCAATTGCTCATTTCCAGTAAAATGGCTTTTTAGGTTACCATAATTCAAATTTAAATTATATCTCCTGCAGTATAAAAAAAATACATTAAATGTGATTCTAAGTGAGAAATTTTAGTATTCAACTCTGCTTGACAGACACTTGTGTGTATTGTGTATTACTTAATTTTTTTCAGCTTAATATACATTCCCATTCAGATTTTTTTTTTTTTTCAGACAAATGTGAGTTACTCTTAACTTAATGTGACTATTTTCCTGTTGTCAGGATTTGAGCCTGCTTAATAAATTAAGATTTTGGTCCATCTTTGAGAAGGGAGAAAATAAATTGGAAAAAGACTTCAGAAAAGAGTAAATAATGAACGAGTAAGCAATGTTTTCCTGTTTTGCTATGAATTTGGAAGGTACATTCTGCACTACATTGCAAGCAGATAGGGAGGCTAACATGGTACCCATCTCAGATTCAGTTTCTGGGGAAAAAATACCAACAAGAGACAAGAAAATAAGGTCAGTTTGTGATACTATTTTTAGAAACATTGTGAGAGAAAGGAAGATAGACCAGTAGTCATGAGTAGAATTTTATATTTTATTTAATCTTAACTTGAAGAAGTACATAGGCAGATCATAAAGTAGGAATTAATAGTGAAGCTCATTAACAAATTATCTCTTTTCAAAATCTCAGAAGCTTACTACACTTTTTAAAAGGTTTGCTTTTAAAAATGTTCTGAACAAAGTTGCAGAAAGAATTTTTTATTTCTCTCCTTTTCCTTAACTTCTTTGTCAGTTATTTTAATTTGAAAAAATGAAAGATATGTCAGAAGAGGGAGCAAGAAGAGTGAGAAAATTTTAAAAAAAGGAGAACATAAGATGAAGATAATGTTTTAACCTCTTTTAAATATAGATAACTTTGTACAATTTTAGGAAACTACAGAATGCAGATTTTTAATCATTGAACTAAAGTCTTAGGGGACCAGGGTACATATTTGACATGGATTCATATGAAGGGTAGAATAATTATATTACTGCATGGAAAAATAGAGATGAATATCATTAGGGCAAATACAGAGAAACAGAAAAATCTTGAAGTTTTGTTTCTCTCCTCTGGACTTGTTCAAGGAGAGATCCTTCAGATCCTTCCTGACTTGTGGAGCTGAGAACTGCACACAGTGTTTGAGGTGAGGCCACAGCACAACACTGAACACAGCAGGATAATTGCCTCTTTTGACTGGTTGGTCATGTAGTGTTTGATGTGCCCCAGGTTGGGGGTTGCCCTCTGGGCTGCCAGGGCAATAGTGACTCCCACTGAACCTCCTGCTGGCCAAGACACCCAGATCACTTTTCGCAGGGCTGGCCTCCTTGGGCCCTGTATTATTCCATTCTAGGTGCAGAATCCAACAAAGAATAGGATTACTTCTTACTTTTGTAAGAATGAAATGTTGTATTTCACTTTGTGTTAGACTTCTGTGTTTAAAGTGTCTTAACGTCATTTTTGTTCTTTCCTCTTCATTTATTGTGTTAATTGGTGCTAATGTTTTCTTCAAGGGGAAAATAAAAAGAGAAACACTTTATCTCATAAAAATGTTTTTTTCTAGTGATGAGAAAATTAAATATGAAAGTCAAGAAGGCACTTTTAGATGATTTCCAGCCACTCCTCTCCCAGCTTATACTCATGCCTGGCATTATTCCGTCCCAGGTTCAGAATCCAGCATTTGTCGTTATAGTTCATGCCATTGATGATGCACAAGAATTGTTCAGCAATAACTAAAACTTAGGCATTATTAACACTGTGTTCATAACAAATCCAAACCATAGTAACATTGAAGCTATACTTGTTCCTTGAGAGAACACCTCCCTGTGTGATATCATCAACAAATTTGCATCCAGGTTGTTGATAGATATACTGAACAGAACTGTCCTTAGACTTGAGTCCTGAGGAGCACTGCTGGTGACCAGTCACAGGCCAGATATAGGCCCATTCATCAAAACACTTTGAGCCCTGCCCTTCAGCCAGTTCTCCACCACGTATGTTGTGTATCTGCTCGTCTGACAGCTGGACAGCTTGTCCAGAAGGGTGCTGTGAGGGACAACATCAAGGACCTGACTGAAATCCAGAAAAACTTCATTCACTGTCTTCCACTCATCTACTAGCCAAGTGACCTTATCACAGAAGGATATCAAATCAGTTAGACAGGAATTTCCCTTCATGGATTTGTGTTGACTGTGCCTGATGAGTGCATTGCCCTTTAAATGCCTTTCAGTAGCACCCAGTGTGACCTTCTCTGTAATTTTTTCCAGTTACTGAGCTTAGACTAACAGGTCTGTGGTTTCTGTGTTGCACTTCTTTATCACATAGCAGAAAATTCACAACTCAGGAGAAAGGGATATTTGATTTACCTTGCTCTTGTCAGACATTACCTTTAACAGAATTTAGGCAGCATCGAGGACTGTTTTTCATTAACGAAACCAGGATCAACCCTTCCCCAGGAGATATGTACCTGCTCAAAATCTTTGCAGTTCTCTAGATTGCAGACCTAGTTCAAGATTTTTCTTCTAGATTTTCACTGGATTTTATAAAAACACATCCGCAAGGACCATTGTCTAGTGATTGTATCTAGTGATTATACCTACACTGAAGTAGTACTGTAGTGCTGTAGTGGACTACAGGAAGTAGTCTAATATTTCACACTTTCTCAGATCCGTATTTGTGCTTCCTTGACACATAGGTAAGGACAGAGGATCTCGCATCCACATTTCACTGAATACCAGTCAAGACTCAGATTACTTAGAGATCTTTTTTTTGTAAGATGTAAGCACTTGTGTGTTACTGAATGTATAGACTTTGTATCATTGCTGGTAGGTTAGGTGAGATACAGACTAATGTCAGGTCAGTTTATGCTGCAGGTAAGGGTAAGGCTGAGGTCTTCACTGTGGTGTTACCAAGGACTTTTTCACAATGACAGTGAAAAAACCTCTGGGCATGTGCTTCTTATATGCATTTGAGATCAAGCTTATCTCACTTATTTTGTGATATTTTGTGATGTTTTATGGTCTTTTGGCTGTTTTCAAATATTGAAGTGGAGATTTTGTCTAATTTTCTAACACATCTACTTGCAATTAATTTAAAAATACCTAAAGTGAGATACAGGAAAGCCGTTAATAAAGAGGACATCTTCCATCCAGGTTTTGTGTGTGACAAAGGGCACAGTTTTTCTCTATTTTCAGATTATCTATCTATCTATCTATCTATCTATCTATCTATCTATCTATCTATCTATCTATCTATTAAATATCTGTTTATTAAATATCTATCTATTAAATATCTACTTTACTTGAAGTGCCTATTTCTCTTGGCTAATTACAAATTGACAGCAGGGTAACTAGTCCAGGTGTAGACAGACCTCTGTACTGTGGACATCTCTCTATATTTTTTCTGTAGATAATTCAAATGAAATTACACAAGAGAAAGTAATATTGTGTCATTATTCATTGTTTTAACATTATGCTGCTTTTTTACTCCATTCTGAGAATTTTTACCAACTTTGCCAGCAATTTGTGAAAGGGCAATGAGAGAATAGCTAAGTAAAGTTTGCAGAAGGCATATTCCAAAATACCAAAAAGATGGAACTATACTGTTGCCACAAAACAACAATGTTTTGGGTTGGTTTTTTTAGGTAGTCGTTTTTTGGGTTTGTGAGTTTTTAAAGTTGGTTTTCCAAATGCAGAGAACAACTGAACTAACCACAAATTTAAGAAACTGTAGTTTTTATTTACAGAATGTTGAAGGTTAAATATATTCAATCAGTAGCTTAAATTTTCAAAAACTAAGACAGTCCAGTATGAGAAAACTGATGCTAATTCACTGATTTCTTCTGTGCTCTCGCTAAACTGTAACAACTTTGACCTTCACTCATTAGCTGCTTAAGCAAAACTGAATTCTTAAAAAAGCGGTTCTGAGGAGAGGAATATTATTCATAACCTGCAGATGATATGAAAGGTTTATGGTTTGTGACTGCTAGATTTAACATTGATGGATACGTATGGATGGAGCTACTAACAGTAATCATACTGATCTCTGTAGTACTGAGTGTATTTTGTGCATGCTCTGAAGACATGAAGGAGTAAAAATTCCCCACTGCAAAATTTGTAGTGTCCCTTGACAGCATAAAAAAAGAAGAATGCTGAGCAACTAAGGCCAGCAAAAAATGAGGAAGACATGCATGTGTGTACCACTACTTCCTAAAAACTCTTTCTTGCCTTTGATGCCTCAGTTTTAGAATTTGGAGTTTATTTACTCATAAGTTGGTAAGATTTCTCTCTACTTACTTGTGTAGCTCATTATTTGCAGTTATTTGCAGTAACCACTAGTAATGGTTTACAGACTTTATTATGGAGCCACTTTTGCAAAATGGGTTCTTTTTTCATCAGTATTATTACATTAAATGCTGACATGAGTAAGTAAGTTTCTGTTAGATGAGAAGTCCAATTTATAACCAACACGACTCCACTTGGGTCATGACCTCTAGTAAAGAGCTACCAGCTCAGGATATGACTTCACAGAACAGCTCTAGGCAGTGAAGAGATAGATGGATTAAAGACCTGTACATCAAACAGACATGTCCAGGAATACTCTGTCTTTAGTAATCTGATCACTTAAACCAAGAAATGTTCCTGTGCTCAGAAGGGAAAGAGATATATTTCTTTAAAAAACTAAACTCATTGTATCATCTTTGTGCAAAATGAAGATCCAAGTCAATTAATAACAATGGCAGCACTTTCTCACAATCAACAGCAAGTCTCTTGAATCGTTAATGAGATGAGTTCAAAGTCCCAGAAACTAATAATTTATGTACCTTCAGCACTAAGTGAAATCATCTTTCTTGTCGAGCTCTTCCAGTGTCAGAGAGATCCTGCATGTAGTGCACCATACCAGTGATAACTTCTGAATTAACAGTGGAATTGTACTTGGCATACGAGTTCCACTCTGTGCCAGGCACTGAAAAAAGCGAGAAAGGAGACAGCTTCTCTCCAGCACCATAAGATAGGATTGAACTCTCTCTCCTCTTTAAACTTCTACAGTGTAGGTGGCACTGTATGAGATGGATGTCTAGGGTTCCAAGAAATGCAGAAGAGAGTGAATCAAAAATAGTTAATGTAATCTGGAGAGCAATTTATCTCTCCAGAATTAGGTAGGCAGGTTTAGCCAGTTGTGTGAACACATTATGAGATATTCTACCATATATAAGATTTGTCAGGGATGTTGAACTAAAAGAGGTTGGACTAGATCTCCAGATGCCTCTTCCAACTCTAAAAATTCCATGAATCTGTGGTTCTGTGTTACTACAGCACAATGTTGAAAAACCTGGTAATGTATCTACAGAAAACTTGTCCTCTTCTGACCTAGCAGCTGGAGAAAAAGTGGGACATGGAAGAGTAAATCTGTCTTTTCAGTGTAAAAATAAAAATACAATCTAAACTGGTACTTTAATAGATGAGAAAATACTCAGAAGTAAGTGTTATTGACTGTTTTGCTGGTTTTATTTTTTTCTTTTCCATCTATTTGTCAGCATATTAAAGAAAAAAGGGGGGGAGATGTTGAAGAATTTGAAGAAAGAAATTTAATTTTCATTAAAAAGTGAAGACAAGCTTGTTTCACAGTAAGACTTTGAGCACAACTTGGGGAATGAGGGTGGTCATTAGTTGCAGTAAACTAGCAAATCTTGAGGAATTTGTGTAAATATATAAATCCTCAGAGTTTTTTATAGCTAAAGACAAAGCAATGGTCTTCAAGTTTAATTTGAAATTTAGATTCTCCTGAGAAGGCTTCAATATCCCATCCATTTCAAATAATTAACAGTTGATTAAATTCAGTAATCTGGTAGAGATTCAGATACTATGAACCAGTAACCCAGGTCTTGGTTGCAGATAATTCAAAAAAGTGAAACTTTTTTTTCTTTTTGCTTTGGCATAATGCCCTGATTTAAAATATTTCTGTTCATTCCTTTCTTGAGGCATTGTCCATAGGAACACGTAATTTTGAGAGGTATCAAGTCATGCCAAGAACAATTAAGAAAGGATTTGATGCAAATAAAACCAAAGAAATCCTATATCTACGGCAAAGGATGTTTTGACAAAAAGATTAAGAAAGAGAGGAGGGATTTGAGGCGTGTTACCTATTGGGCAGTAACACCAACTTAACCCTGTATGTATTTCATGTGTTAGCCATATATATTCACAGGGGAGGGTAAAGTTAAGCCCATTTAGATTGATAATATTTTTCATTATATATATCGATTTATTTCAAAATACTGATAAAAGAAAAAATGGTAGATTAAAGAACTTTGTGGACAAGCAAAAAAAAGTTCTTTGTAAAATATTGTTCTGATCTGTTGTACTGCTTCTCCCCCACAAAAGCTCTCTAGTGAACAAACATGCTTCTTTTTTATGCATCTTGCTTTGATTGAGATATAAGACACATTTTTACCACATTGTGTGAAATTATTCAAGTATGTAGTTATTCTTGTTCATATAGAGCAATTTCTTTCATGTCAGTGCACCAATTTTCTCTTGCTGTTATTTTGGTGTTGGTTTTTTTTTTCAACTGGCATCAAAAATCAATCTGTTGGCAACACCATGGGCAAATGTAATCAATTTTAAAAATAATTTTCAGTCTATAATACCAAAGAAAAATTATACAACAATTGTATTTTGGTTTTAAAAGTTAATTTATGAACCCACAGTTATTCTGTAACTTTAGGCAAGAAATAGCTACTGTTAAGACTTTGACACATAAAGTGTTTCAAATTGCATCCTGAATTTCGTACTTTTGGGACACAAATTTGTCTAGGCCACATTTTAAGAGCAATGCAAAAGTAGTGGTTCTTTAAGGGAGAAGATTCAGGTTTATCAGGGACACATAGCTGAGATGATGGGGTGCTGGGAGAGGTCGGATATGTCAGCACATCTTCTCAGCTTGTGGAGCTGAATCATGCCTGTTTGCAACTTGAAGCTGTACTTTGTTCCTTGCAGCAGACAACCCAAAGGGACTGATCTGGCAGCCAGAACAAGAGATTTCTGATACTCAGGGACTGTGGAGCAGATGTGATGCACAATAATATTTCCCAGATCCATAACCTAGGGAGGAACCTGCATGTAAAGGGAATCAAAGCCTGGTTGTTTGAACCCATTGAGCCCACTTTGCAGTTCAATTAACTTTAAAAGAAAAGATGAGGGTGTACCTCAATAGGAGAAATAAATCTTACAGTTCTGGTTTATTAACTTGGGACTCCATTGGGGCT
>WAAE01012832.1:4275-32648 GCA_013400495.1 Nicator chloris
GGTCCGGGCGGACCCGGGCACCGAGCCGAGCCCAGCCCGGCCGCCCGCGCGGCTGAGCCTCCCCCCCCACTCCCTTCCTTCCCTGCTTCCCCCCCCACCACCACTAACCAGCGGGCTGTGGGGGGAAAAGGAAAGGGGGGGCGGAAATCCCCGGCCCTCCGGGCCCAGGCCCCCTGTGGTACTGAGCCACAGGGAGCCCAGTGTTACCTCCCTCTCCTGGAAGGTGAAAAGGGGCCAGACTTCCTGCCAAAACTCTTTTAAACTCCCTCTAGTGTGTTGTGATCATGATACGTATTAAAACTTCCTGTGGGAAAGAACCACCTTTCCAAACCAAGTAAAACCACCACAAGAGGTCACCTCTCCTCATGTGGATGGGATAGTCTTAGGAGAACTCCAGGACCTGTGCATGTGGAAAAGTTTCTCTTCTTTAAAAAAAAAAATTTAAAAAATATAGTGCTTTCAGTGGAGTTGAAATAGGAAATTTCTCCAGAAATAGGAGAGGGCTCACTCTATGTGACTAGACATCCTTGCATGAACCAGCTGCAAGTACTCAATGGCACAGAAACAGCAGTTTAAAACTTCTTATGCAGAGCTGACCATAGGAAATACTCATGAAAAAGAAAGATATACCAGAGCTTCCATGTTCCATTCATAGCCAGATGGCTCCAGTGCAATAAGGGAATTGAACTTTTAAGTCAGCAACAATTATAACAGAAAGTACAGACTGCCAACCCTTCTAAAGTGGTTATTCTTGATTGCTGCCTGTGCAGAGACTCAGTATGCCTTTGGGGCATGAGGCACAACAACTCAATTTATAATATCTTAAAGCAATATCTTAAATTGCAATTTAATGTTAGAACTGTCATTTTAATGGAGAAGCCACTGGCTCAAAGGCAATTATCCTAAATGTTGGGACAATGACCAGAATTACTAGGATTATGAATGACACTGCTTTTAAATGACTATATAATCTCGACCAACTAATAACCTTGTCAAACAGCGCACTTGCTGTTCTTGATAACATATATCTAGTTGTGGGTGCATAATTCACCCATCAAATAATGAGAAATACTTGAGATTTGTAAATCATAACAAGGCATCTGGATTGAAATAAGAAATACAATTTATTAGTGAATATTTACCCATTTGATGGGTATGCAATTTGTTTTTGCTTCAGTCACGTATTGTCTTGGTTTCCGTTCATGAAGGAAAAAAAAATATAAAACCCTCTCTAAAGGCGAAAGCACCAAATAGTGAGTGTTCATGTTCTCTTTTGCCAGCACAACTTCTCCAGCAAGACATAATGTGCTATGGCTTTTCCTTCTACCCTGCTAAATGCCAGCTCTGCATTTCAGGTCAGCTGCTCTGCAGCTGGGTCTCTGCTTCTGCTTCTGCAAAGCTTTGAAACTGGGGAGAGTGGCTGGGAAAATAAGTACCCAAATTTATTTTTAAATTAACTGTGAGTACTCAATTCAGTGACACTCATTTGATCTATACAAGGAGATACTTTAAAATTATAACCCACTGAATTCTCCCAGTATTCCCATAATAGGCCTCTGTTTGTTTCTCCTTCAGGTATAGCCTAGCAGAAAACCATGGGCAATTTCAAAGGGCATGCCCTCCCTGGAAGCTTTTTCCTTCTTTTTGGCTTATGGTGGTCAGTGAAGTATCCACTGAAGTACGCCTGTCGGAAAAACAAGAATGCTTGCTACCTTGGTTCCAGGGTAGGATTCCAGCGCCTGGAGTTTGTTGAGGGCATCATCAAAGCTGTTTTTGCCCTCATTGGTAAGTGAGGTGGACTAAGGGCAGGCTGTACCTTCTAACATTTTTTGCTTTACATTTTGTTCTCTGATAAAATGGATCTCCTTGTGTTCTGCTCTTTTGCCCTTTAACCACTGAGAAGTGTTGGGGCTACTGCTGTTAATTGCATACTGCTGTTAATTATACAGCTGTGGCCATAACATGGTTTCCATCCATAGCACTCTTCTGGAGCTTCTGTAAGGTCTCCTGACCACTCTTGACCACTTGACCACTCCTGACCACCTCTCAGAGCTCATGTACTGTTCGCTGTTCAGGGAGGGAGATAAGATATTTAGGCAAGAGGCTCTCATGTGCACGCTGGGTGTAGCAGTGTGTCTTTTGGGAGTGGAGCTTCTGCCCAGCCCCCAGTCAGCCTTTCCTGTAGAAAGACTGCTTGGGAGAACTTCAGGCAAAGGAATCAAGCTCACACAACCACACACGCCACAGGCTAGCTCAGCAAGGAGAGGCAGGAAGGCCTCGCACTAGATCAGTTCCAACAGAGTTCTCCCTTATAGGTCACTGACCCCCGGCCCTCAGTACTGCCCATGTGCCCTCAGACCCTACTTAACCTGGCAGACCACATGGTCTCCCTCTTTTGCCTGGATCCCCCTTCAGCGCCTGGAATAAACTCTGCTGGAACTGATCTAGTGTGAGGCCTTCCTGCCTCTCCTTGCTGAGCTAGCCTGTGGCGTGTGTGGTTGTGTGAGCTTGATTCCTTTGCCTGAAGTTCTCCCAAGCAGTCTTTCTACAGGAAAGGCTGACTGGGGTCTGGGCAGAAGCTCCACTCCCAAAAGACACACTGCTACAGCTGGGAGCACCAGACTGTGAAGGTGTTACTTTTCTCTTTTGAATTCAACCATCTCAGATGTTGGAAGCCTCCACTGATTTATTGATAAAATATGTAAACGATGAAGATGATTTTTTTATTAATCTCAGTCAAAAGTAAAAATATTCACACAAAAAGACTGAACTCCAGATCTTATTGCTGCAGGATTGTTGTGATGTGGTGTGGGGAAGCTGTTTGTCCTTCTGTTGTGTCCAGGCCTGGGTACAAACTCACTGGAATAGTTTTGAGAGCCGTGTAGCTGACTGGAAGTGTTTAGTTCTTGTTTACATCCTGGCAGGCTGTATGGTACTGATTTAGCTTTAGAGGGTAAGTAAACTAAACAACAGGGGATCTGAAGAGCTCAGCACCTGCAGCTCACGTTGAAAAATATCTAAATTTTAAGCATTTTTGCACTTCAAGATTCTATTTGTCTTCTCTTCTTTAGATACCTAGATTTGCCTCGTTTCTAATCAAGGTGTAGGCTGTGATAATGTCTTGTTCTTGCTTTTCCTTCCTCTCTGTTAAGATACACCAGCACTGAAGGGATGTTGTGTCCACAGTTTTATCATTAAAAATGATAAAAATCTAAATAATGACATTCATTTTGAGGCATGACTGTATACATCTTTCCTATAAATCTCCCAGTCTGTATCTAGGGGTAGTTTGGCAGATAAAACATTAATCTACTGTTTTTATTTTCACTTTGAAACCACAAGCTATTATTTTAACATACGAAAATTCCAATTCCAATCAAAAGTATGGAGAAAACACTTGGCTAAAACAGACAGCAAAGGCATCAGGAGGAAAACCTGCTGTTTTCATGTTAGGAAAACTAGAAATAGAGGTGGAACAACACTGCATTTGTTGAACAGCATATGTATTTATACAGCAGGATGCTGGCCTATGGTTTATAAACAGTATAATCAGCTTTAATGTTTTAAAAGCAGAACAACTTTTAAACCCTCCCCAAACTTCATTGATCATATAAAGCATTTAAAAGCAGTTTTCCCTTGTTGGAGTACCTCAGCTAGTTAGCAAGACACTGAGGGGACAAGGTAAGGGAGAGAGTGGAGCAGAGATTCAAATACTAACTCTGTGTATATTCCTATGGGACTTTTAATAACACTGCATCATGGAGGGGTTTCCTTTTATGGATTTAGAGGAAAAATTCCCATTGAATTATGAGCCTGAACTCTGTCATCCTGCATGTGGCAGGGCACTGAAATGGTAAATCTTTCTTTTGGAGACTTTAGCATGTGTTATGTTCATGTTTGAACCATTGGAAAAGGCAGCTGAAAAATTTGGTCAGAGGACTACTACAATAGCAATTGTTTAAAAGAAGAAAAAGCAGCACAGAATAGCTGTGTCCATCTGCACTGCTGGAAACTGCAAGATGCAAATAGTTCCACCAGGAGTGGAGCTGAAGCCTGCTTTCCTCTGGCTCTCCGGTCTCCAGATTACGTGATGCTCAAACATCAAATTTACTGGCATTATGCTGCATGGGGATATATTGCTGCCTCTACTGTTTGTGTAAAGACTTGTTATCAGTTTATACCTTAAGTACCAGAACAAATGGTTTTTCTTCTTGTTTTATGCACAGGGATGGTGGCTGAGCAGTTTGTTCCTGATGGACCTCATCTGAAGCTGTACAACTATGAGAAGAAGCACTGGGATCACTTGATGAACTGGCAGCATGCCACCATGTACTTCTTCTATGGCATTTCAGGGCTGGTGGACATTGTGGCGCATGGGACTAATGCGCTGCCAGCGGCCATGGACAGGATGATGCTTTCCTTAGCAGTCTTTATTGAAGGTCAGTTTACCTCTCCCTGCAGGGGTGTGCAGGAATCCTGTGGATGGGTGTTGATCATTGGTCTGGGAATCTCAGATCAGCCTTACAGAATGACCCTCTGGGAGCTGGGTGTTTCACTCCCTGAAACTCTTCAAAGAGATCATAAAAAGATCAGTCTTGGCCCTCCTTACACTGCCCAGGTTATGATCCCACAATTTAGAGGTGTATCTTAGCTTTCCTATCTGGCTCAGACAGCAACAGAAATGTTATGAAAATAGCAGCAAAAGCCTGTTTTGGGTAAGTGCTCAGTAGCTCAGGCATATGTTTGATGTAGGTACTGATATGGTACACAGCTAGTTAGCTAAAGCCAGTGTGAGTGAGGGTGATACTGGCATAAAGGGAAATGCCAGAAATGTTTCACTGTTTTCTAAAAGCAGATGCAGGGCAAGATGCAAGGGAAGAAATTATCTTAAACTGATTACAATTTATTCCAGGTTTTCTCTTCTGCTACCATCTTCATGGGAGAGCCATGCTGGATGTTCATGTTCATCAGTTACTACTGTTTGCTATCTTTGGAGCTGCTGCCTGCATATTTTTGGAAGTTTTTTTCCGTGGCAGTATTTTGCTAGAGATGCTCCGTACAAGCCTCTGCATATTACAAGGCAGCTGGTTCTGGCAGGTAGGTCACTTTTCTGCCTTTGTAATTTCTTCCTCATCAAAATGAGACATTTAACCCTTTGCAGATGTTTCACAGTTTATATATATATGCCTTTTAAACACAGACTCCAAAAGACTTTAAGAAAATAAGTTCCTACAAAGAGATACAGAAAAAACATTCCTTTTAAGAGATAAAAGTATTTCTCATATCCATTTTACAGAAGAAGCAGCAGCAGCCATTTTACTTCAAGTGCCTTTTATTTGAATCAATAAAGAAGCTAAAGTGTTTTTCTTGGGCTCTCCACGTTACAGAGCTCTCTGATCCCTGTAACATCCTGTTCCAAATTTGCCAGCCAAATGGCAGTGATTTTAGAGCATGGAAATATATGTTGTTCTTTA
Source organism: Nicator chloris (assembly GCA_013400495.1). Lineage (NCBI taxonomy): Eukaryota > Metazoa > Chordata > Aves > Passeriformes > Pycnonotidae > Nicator > Nicator chloris. The sequence continues at coordinate 9,750 of WAAE01012832.1, forward strand.
CAAAGAGAGTCTCCACTGTCAGCTGCTGGAGCAGTGAGTAGATGCCCAGTGTAGTACTGGACACGTGAGGCAAAGGCCTCTGACATTGCCAGGTTAAAAAGGTACTTAAGTTACAGATTCTCATTAGGATATTGGGTGATGTAAAGCCTCTTGCTTTTCTAGTGCTCTGGCAGCTGAGCAGAAAAAAAAACAGCCAAAACTTTGCTATTTCAGGGATGTGACTCCTGAAAGGACTCTTTCATGCCCTCACTTACTTGTGAGTCTATCCAATATCATATTTGACAGCAACTCTTTCTCTGCTGTCAGAACAAGAAGGAGAATTAAGGAGTTGCTGGGAGTTTGTAACAGAAATAGGAGCACTAGTGCTGATGTGTGTTTCATCTTATAGTGGAGAGTTGAGGTCACTCCAATGATTTTTCTTTCCAGCGTGTCTAGACTGGCTTCCCTTTTTTCTATGCTGGCCAGACACGATGAATAAAAATGTTTGCTGTTTCTTAGGAGAACTGGACACTCAGCACCAAATCAAATATTTAAATGCTTGCTCTGGCTGAAGACAGACCTCAGAACGGGTTGTATTTTTCTATAAGTGAACTCAAGAATCTGGTGCTGCAGCACTTGCTGTTTTATTTTCTTGTTTGTAAATTTTCAGCTGATGATTTAAGAAGCTTTACGTAGGAGGAATAGATGCAACCATTTATTCATTGTTTTCTGCCTAGTATAATTTTAGAACAGATTCTTTCTTTAGCTCTAGAGACAATGTGGGTTTTGTTTCAAAGTAAAAATTGAAGTACTAAAAATAGAAGTGTGGCTTTTTTCACACCCACATCAGACTTCAACCATCTGTGTGACTGAAAGTCACACACTGACTGCAGCACAGGAAATTTGTAAAAGGTAAAGGGACTTTCTTTCTGCATCATCAACGCCCTCATTGATTGAATTCTCTGCATGGAAATGCAAAATGCACTCCCCTCCTTCTTCCTCTCCTCTTCCCAGTTTCTAAATTCTCAGCTAAATTGCTGAGTGATGACTTTGAAGGGTATTAGGCAGTACAGAGAGTTGGTGTTTGTCATGCAAACCCTGCATAGCCACAGGATTGACCATTTTTGCATTTTATGCACAAATATGAATTGGATCTTTCCCAGCTTTGAATAAACAAATCAGCTACATATTTTACATGAACTTACAGTCTTGCAGGAAGCTCCATTTTTATGCCATTTCTGACCTTTCCTTTGGATGGCCCAGAAGAAATAGACTTGTGGTTCCCCTTTATTTGTTCATTGATTATTCATCTTTACAGCTGTGTAACACATTCCCAGACACTGCTGGGAAGAAGGGAGGCAGTGCAAATGGCCAGGCAGGTTTTATGATCCATGAGGCCATTTCAGTTCGGAGCACATAGGGCTGAGTACCAGCCCCTCCTCTTACAGTGCATAATTGTGATTGTTGCAGGGCTGGGCTGTTGGGCAGGCTCCCTAATTTTCTGGGCAAGTGCAGTGGGTCTCTGGGACTGGCACTTTATCTTCAAAGGCATTTCTGCACAGACTTGTTTAAAGTGGTCCACCTGAGACTGACTACAAAATTGTTTTTAATAGTAAACACAGAAATAAGCAACACCATAAGAAAAATGTCTGCCTTGTGATGGGTAGCATAAAACATGATATGGCATAGGATGTTCATCAAATGACATGTACTGAATCTCTTTTATTTCACTACAGATTGGCTTTGTGCTTTATCCTCCAAATGGGAGCCCAGGGTGGAATCAGACAGATCACACTAACGTGATGTTCCTGACCATGTGCTATTGCTGGCATTATGCCTTTGCTTTTCTTATACTTGCAGTGAATTACACAATTGTCAGCTGGTAAGTTACTTGAAACACTAAAACTTCGGTGACTTGTCAATTTAGAGTAGTAGGAGCACTATTTTAGAAAAAAAATCACTGACAAATGAAAAGGTTCCTGTGAAGCAATTAATTGTCTTGCAAGGTAAAATAAAAATAGTTATAAGTAATCAAAGAAAATCACATGACATTGCTTCAGTAGATGTAATGAACAGGGCCGAAGCCTTTATTCAGAGATGCAGCTCTTTATTAGAAAAGCAAGGCGGGGAGGGGACCCGTCTGGGTTTAAGCCTGTGCCACTCGAAGGAGGAGGCTGTGATGATCCTGTCTGCGGTGTGCAATGCAGTCAGGGTCAGACCTTCCAGGCCTCACAAGCAACCCCAGGAAGTCAATGAAAGGCTCGAAAAGTCCAGGGGTAACCGCTGGAGGAGAACTCTGCAACTCATGGATAGAATTAATTCTGCATTTATAGAGTCACCTTACTTGTGCCGTCACGATGGTAGTCTTTGGATGGCTCGTTTGATGTCTAGGGACAGCAGAAACAACATTTTCTCTTGAAATGGTGGTGCTTTGGCTACAGATGGCTTTCATTTACACATTCTCGGCAGTTGTTCCAACCAGGTGCTTGAAGCCTCCTCTCTGAGGCGGCCGCCAGCCCAGGCTGCCTTGCGCCCACTCTTGCAGCGATAGAAGGGCTGGCGGCTGCGGCGGGGGCTGCAGTGGAGCCTCAAGGGAGACAGGGACCAGACCGCAGCAGCGCAGCTGGCGCCGCTCCTGCCCCCTCTGAGCTGCCCCCTCGGTTGGCCACCGGACCCCGCCAGGCACCCTCTGGCAGCCGCGGAGTGGCCTCGCCACGTGGCCCGACCCGGCCCGCCGCTTCCATGCGGCCCGACCTGGCCCGCTGCTTCCATGCGGTCCACCCGGCCCGGCTCGGCTCCCCGCAACCCCCCCCCCCCCGGGCTAACAACTAACAATGGGTACAACTGTTAACAGGAACTTCTTAATTAACAATGGAAGGTATTTATAACATTTAAATTTTCATTTATCACAGTAGAAAGGGGAAAAAACACATCCACAAATACAGCTCTGATAGCATAATACTTTTCACATAAAAGGAGCTCCAATAATCTTCTACATTTGTAAGTGCATATAAATTCAGAAGTAGGAGATTCTTTTTACCTGCAGAATCTTGTCTCCCACTGCTCATCTCTGCTACTTTTAAGTGGGTTAGTGAGCAGGCTTCATGACTTTACTTTGAAGATTATTACTAGAAATTCCCTGTGACCAAACCTGATTTCTTCTTCACTATCATGTTCACCTCCTAATGTCTAAAGTTAGCCCTTTTCCTCACTGCCCAGTTCTAATTCTGACAAAATTCCAACTGCAATGTTAATTTGGCTGTAAAAATGTTTCTGCCATCAGATCACAGAATGTGGTCGCCTTCTGTCCACAGGACCTTACCAAGCCTTTTTCTGCAGTGTCCTGAACATGCTTCTCATGCCTTGCTTTATCCCTACCATCCTAATAGCCCTATTTAATCATGCTAAGTGCATAATTCTTCCAGATTTGCACTGAGGTGCCAGTTCTTCTTGCATCTCAGTCTGAAAGGCACCAGCACTCAAGGCTGGGTAACCGGTATGCTGTCTAAAGAAGGGCAGCTCTTAAAAATGTGGCAGCAATCTCACATCCCTTCTGATGCTGGGACCAGTGGCTGCTGCAGCATCAGACAAGGCCTCAGAGGAGGCTGATCATGGCACAGTGGCAGAGTTCCCCTCTAAAGGGCAGTTTGGCCAGACTCTCTCACAGCTTTATGGTCCCTTCCCAAGCAAACACAGTACCTGCACAATGCTGAACCTTCTGGAGGGTTCACTGGGGTTTGTTTAAAGTGCTCTGTGATATATCCATAGGAAGAAGTGCTTACAAGCTCTACAGTCAGGACATATCATTAAAGGCATAGAATCATAGAATGAGTCATCCTAACTCACTGATGAGATCCAAAAGAGATAAAGCAGGATTTTACCATGTAAAAAATGGTCAGATGAGCCTTTGAGTCATTATTGACAACTTTTTTGTTGTTTTTTCCAGGGCGGTCCATTCAAAGGTTAAGCAGTCCCAGTCAATGGAAATGGGTTTACTGAAAACATCTGAACAAGATCATGAGTCAGAAGAAGAAATTTAGCATGAGTATGGCTTGACCAGTTTGCCCACTCCAACCATTAAGCTAATTGATACCTCAGTTCTATATTTTTTGTCACCTTATTCATTCTTTACTATGACTTGCTTTGCAAATATCAATCCCCTATGATGTCTACATCTACACAGTTTTTTGGTTTTGTTGGTGTTTTTTTTTTTTTTTTTTTTTTTTGTGAAGGGTAAGCTTGATATTGATTCATGGGGATTGCACTAGTACCTTGCTTATCACACAGTTCACAGAAAACCAGACTAGTATTAGACAGACTTGGCGTGGACAAGGTGGCACAATGCAGTCTGTATGTTTGCCTTATGAGAAGCTAAGCAAAAAGTTTTTCAGCTGCTGCTGGACATAAAGTTTCCATAATTAGAGTGTCTAAATATATGTGCTGGTTGCCCTGCAAGTACCTGTGTATAAATAACTGTGCAGACCTGGAAAACAGTAGAACAAGATAAAGAAACCACAGTCTTGCAGCTGTTTTTTGTTACACAAAAAGTGTAACAACTTTTTGTTTCTGCTTGTGGCTTTATTTTAACAGAAAGAACTTCTCACTGTGAACGCACTGAGTGGTTCACAGAAGAGTATGTAGTGGTTCAGCGCCCCAGAGACACCACCAAGCCTGGCAGGAGGACCAAAGGTGTATGGGGATCAAAAACCACTGCAGCTGTTCATGTTTGTGCCTAGACAGTCCTGTCTACTTGCTATCCTTTGACTTTGCAAGGCAGTGGAAGTGACTCTGCCTTCCCTTGGTGTCTGGAACAAATTCTTTTCCAGAAAGGCTGAAGGGTGTCCAGTCAGGCAGCACCTAACTGCAAAACCAGTTTCTTTCCCAAAGCTATGTCCTTTCCTTTGGTGGAATTTGGTGATTTTCTGCAGGATTCAGAGCAGACACGTGACCCATCACCTCAGTCAGGAGTGGGGAATTCTGCTCTGTGGGCAGGATGAGATGGTTTTGCATCCCTTTCCTGGTATCACCTCTTCAGTCATCAGACAGCCTGCACAGTGCTGCACAGTGAGCTTTGGGAGGGCAGATGTTGCCTTCTTAGGCAGTTGCCTTCTTAGTAGCTCCATACACAGCTACCAACACCAGTGAGGGAATTAAAAAATAACGCCACTTTTAATTGCATTTATTTTCTCCATGCAAACTGATCTAGTGAAAAACACAGTATTCATGGCCAATGGCAGCAAACTGAGTGCTTAAAAAAGCTAGCTAATAAAATCGTTTGTACCTCAAAGGGATCCTAAGACACAAAAAATCCTTACAGACTTTTTCTAATGCTACTTTACCTTCAATGCAACATAAATATTTGCTTCATTTTTAAGATCTACCTTTTATCTCCCCTTTTTCAAGGAGCATCTTTCTCAGCTGCACATGCTATTAATGCTATATTTTAGTCTGTCAGTTTTGTCAGTGGCTTTCCAAAATCAGTGGTGTTGTTTATTCTGAAGGAGATCAACAGAAATTACATTGCTTTTCACAGGCAGGAACTTCCTGTGCAAATTTCTTCACTGCTTTTCTTGACAAATACATTTAATACCATGCAAATATTAAGGTGCTGTATCTCCAAACTAAAGGGAGAACCTAAGCAGGATGAAAAGCACAATAAACTGTTTGAGCTTTCATATGTCTTCTTAAAAGACTTCGGTTGTTAATTTTTAAAATAATTTTAGATATTTGCCAAGTATTGTGAAGTAACACCTGTATCCAGGTGTCAGATTATCCAGATGAATTTTCTTTGGAAAGCAAAAGTAGTTGGCTCACATACATTTCTACATTTACATGAAAGAGGAAATTGCACATTGCTAGCCAAAGATCACTGCTTTTCTTAGCAAAAAGAAGCACTGTTGGCCCTTTTTCAATGCCTTTCGCAGAAGGCTCTTGGAGATTTTGGGAAACTTTAGTAAAGCCTCTCTCGGGACATTCATGTAAGATAGGTATTGGTCTGGTATACTTGTAGCTCTGTGTCTCAGCTTTACAGTGGTCTTACTACAAACTCTGAAATAATTGTATTTACTCCACTCTGCAAATCCAAGACTTGAGTTTGATTACTGTGGTTTCATTAAAATCAGGTTTTCTGTAGAAGGAAGATCCATGGCTTCTCTGAGGAGCTTGCCTGTTAATTGCAGCAGGGATACATTTGCCAAATGTGTCCTTGTTATGATCTTACCTTAATTGCACCACATCACTGTTGTCCCTAAATGGTGAGGATTTTTTTTAAAGGGCAGATTCTTTTTCCTGTTAAAATGGTTGAGCTACAAAGTTTCTGTAGTGCTGGGCAGAGAAAACTATGTGCATCAAAGATAACTTGGGGATTATTACAAAATCTGTTGCAATTAGCCAAAATCAGTTGATAAAGTGAGCCTCATGGGTGAGCTGTGCACATGGAAGGCGCTTAGCAAAATCTCTTGCCGAAAAAAATTCCCTGCTTTTACAGAAGCAAAAAGTGACAATACTTGAACTCATTGGCCAGGGAGTGGCTGCCTGACAATGTTCCTCCCATGGGGAGGAGCCTGGGGCCTCTGGCTCTGTCCTTACCCACAACCAGCAGTGGCTGTAGAGCTGGGTCTTGTCTTTGGAGAAAAACTGAGCAGGATTTGGCCTGCTGAGAGGTACCACTTGCACCTCCCTCCCAGGGTTCCTGCTGGGAATCTCCTGTAAATGATCACAGAACTGGATGAATAAGCCCAACACACGTCTGCTGGCTTTGGTGCAAACATGCTTAGCAAAGACGCCTCTAGAGAAGCCCAATCTGGAGGCTGATGCAGTCTGTGACACAGAACAGTAGGGCAGGCTTTGTGGAAAAGGCTCTCTCCTAACATGAAAAAGGTGGCATTCCATTATCAAGGTTGGAGAAATGCAAGGAAAAACAGATCCTGAAGTCTCAAGAAACAGTAGTCTTTTGTATTTAATTTTTAATACTTACAGTACATGCAAAGTGAGTGTCATAGCAGGGGTTTGTGCCTGACAAATTTATGGTGCCACAAAGGTACAAAACACCCTATTTCATAGTGGGGTTTTGCTACATGGAATGCCTGACTCATTCTCCTGTGTTCAAAAGAGATGCCCAGGAACAATAGGGCACCTAGTACACTGAAAAAGGTACAGCCTTCATCATTTCACAAGCAGCAGATATTGCCTGAGTTGAATGAGGGGAGGGAAGTCTGACAAGTTTACAAACAACACTCAGAAAAAGGAAGCTGCTCCCAAGAAAATTTTAATTGTTTTTAAATATTGGTGCCTTTGAAAACTATATGGTAGTTTTTACTAGACAAAATACACCTATACTTTTATTTAAATAAAATTGATTTATTCATGTAAGAAGTCTGTCATACTTTCAGAGGAAAAAATATAACCATTTATGGGACAGGATGGGGTGGAATAAACAGGTTACTCTCATAACACATCCAGACATTTGAACAAATTGCACTTTAATTCAATAAAGGTCAGTACTACCTTGTCATTAGAAACTGTGATGTTTGTTCTATATTCTGTAAGCAAATACTTTTTTTCCCTTGTAACTAAACATAGCATGAACAAAGAGCAAATATGACAGCAAGGAATTTGAATCCTCCAGGTTCACTCATCCTGAAAACTTAGGAACTAAAAAACTTCAGTGGATCAGGTACCTTAATGCTCTCCCCCAAAAAGTTTCAATTCCTCCAAACTACAGCAGTTGGGGTAGGAGTTGCTGGTACAGAGCTGGTGGAAGAAAACAGAATAGTTTTTTATCCAGAAAGGCCTTCAGCATGTGCAGTAGTGGAAGGGAGCCTGACTCCCAAGGACTAAGTAACAAAGAGCATATCTGTTAAAAGCAAGGAAGACAACTAGAAAACTGCCAGAAAATTTGTCCTTAAAATCTATCCTAGGTACAACATGTGCTTACTCAAAATATGTGGGAGTAAAAAGCCTAACATTTATCAAATAAGAAATCACTTGTCCTCAGATGACCTTTTTTTTAACACTAATTTCTATCTCTTTGCTAGGTAGTTGTTGCAGTTCATGGATTTCTATATTTGATATATTTCATAGAATGAAAATACGTTTAGAAAAGTAGATGAGAACCACAATTATAAACACTACAGGAATACTATTTAGCAATTTAGTTTAGAAAGGAAGCGCTCACCTATAGGTTTCTGCCATTTAGTGACAAAACACTGCCAGAGATGGCACTTAAGAGGCCAACGTAAGGGCACAATAAAGGCATGAAATCGGAGCAGAAACGGTTTTGCCTACGTGCTGTGGTTACCAGCCACTGCCTCCCTGAGGAGGAGAAGGAAGAAATGGAAAGCAGGCTGCAGATCCATACAGCTGAATAGCAATTAAGCAACAAGAAATCACTCCCAGCACTCTGAAGAGCTGTGTTCATGGTATACAGCATTTCAGCTTCCTGCCCCCGGTGTTGTTTACCGGGGCAACGGTCTCAGACACATGGTGGGATTTTTATGACTCCTGTGCCACGGGAAAAAGCAATGCCAATCTCCTGCTTCCAGTGGGAATGACAGTAGGAGTAAAAGCTTGCACTGCTTTGCTGGAATTTTACTGGTTTGTGACTCTGACTCAGATGCAGTTGACACAAAAACAGTTGAAGATGGTGTTTACTGCTGACATCACACTTTGTGCACACTTGAAAACAAAAAAGAAAGGAAATAAGAAACATCTGGCTCTAGCTAAGGCTTAAAAGAAAGGGAGGAAAGCAGAACAAACATATCCACTCAAGAGCCATTTTATATCCCTGCATCTGCAACAAATTTGCAAGTGTTAAGGGTCCCTTTCAGTTTGATTATTCTACCATATAAACATGGTTTAATATTTTCATAAATCAAAGTATACTATCTTTTAAGAGGTGTTCATTCGTATTGGTTTTGCCATCTGGTGCCTTAAGCTTTTTTTTTTCTCTGTGTTTTATATACAGTGTTCATCTGAAGTTAGAAATTCACAATCAGTTTGGCTCACAATCCTACTGCAACTTCCCAGCTGACAAACTGTCTTCCATTTGCAAAGCCGGGCTTGCAATCCAAAATTTTGGACTCCTAGTGTATCATATACTTAAACCCAACATTCTAGTCAAAGATATCCATTATGATGTTAGCCATGTAAAGGAAAGAAGCAAGGATGCTCTTTCCATTGAATAGGAAGGGCAGGTAAGTAACCATGAGAATGAATGATGATTTCTTTCCTATTTTATTATTTAAAAATATCTGCAATCATCCAGTAGCATTTCTATTAGCAAAGGACTCGGACCTGTGATTCAGAAGCTGGGTATGCTTTTAACATACTGCAAACCTCAGAGTTAGCTTCACAAAGCTGGATGGAGCTTAAGTTAATGCCACTGAACTGTTCTGTGCCTCAGTTTCCCCATCTTCAAGATCTAAATTACACCTGGTTCTGTTTTGTCTCTGAGAGTCCTGCTCAGGAATGAGCATATTCGTGTGTGTCTCTTAGATCCAGTTTTCCATTCCTATCCCTTTAAACAGCAGAAAAGCAAACATTTAACTGCTTATGGCAGGAAGCTGTAAAGTAATTAACATTTCAAGGGTCCAAAGCATTCTCTGAGAGCAGGATGAGGAGGAGATGTTTTTGTCCAGCTGAGCATTGCTGCTGTTCACAGTTTGACAGCTGTGGGAGTGACTCACTGAAAGACTCTAATACTCAGAGACAAAGTGAGTTTTAAAGTAGGTATGTAGTTTATTCAGTGCTGGGCAGCAATGAGGGATAGCTCTCAAAGGCATGCGCACCCTTCATTCACTAAGGTTTTTTTATCTTCTAGAATGTTACATATGCATCAAGTTTCTCAATACTCTTATGCATATTCATCTCTTGGCTCCCCCCCTCTCCGCTTTGTATGCTAATTAGCTTATTAATCTTTTGTGCTTGTGCAGTTGTCTCTGGTGGTCATCTCGGTGGTCTCTGGGATGAAGGAAATAGTCTTCTTTTTGAGATGAACTTTTGACTTCTACTGCCTTGCATATGCTCACTGATTTTTTGGTCATAGTCTAAGCTATGAGACTAGTCTTATCAGGTCCTGGGGCTTAAGGAGCTTCATTATCTCAGTATCTCTGATAATTTTGTATTCTTGTCTCTTGTTTTGGTAAACATCTTATTTCTTGCTAGACATCTTTGCATTCTTCTTTATTGTTCCCATACATAGTCCTGTCTCTTCCTTCTTTAGGCAACTGATACAGTACAGAGAGTAGCAAGTATTAAGCAACACACATCATCTGAATGCCTATTCTTAATAAACATCTTCTAATTTCTATGGTTAATATCTTCTAGTTTCCAATCTCATGTTTCAGGAGAGCTGGGCCATGCAGCCTGCAGGCTCCCAGGGCTTGCCTGGCCAACCCCGCAAATACTTCTAAGCCGACGGGATACCCAGGCATAGGGATGCACTCTGGGGCCAGCCCACGAGCTGTGCCACCCAGCCTCCACCCAGCCTCCACCCAGCCTCCACCCACAGCTGCCCCGCCTCACAGGGCCCTGTGTCTTCCCCTGTCTGATGAAGCCTCCTGGCAATCCCCTTGGGGGCAACTGCTGTTTGGCATTTTAGGGAATGAAAGGGCTCCAGTGGCCCTGGCTGCTGTTTCCTCTCACCCTCAGACTCTCACCCATCACCTACCTGCGTGTCATGGCCCCTGCGCCCTCCTCGTGTCTCTGGGCTGATCCCAGTACTGAAGATATTTTCCCTTTTCTGTCTCCCATGCTAATGAGAATAACATGGAGAGAGGAAAGATCTAGGACAAGAAACGTGCTCGTAACAACAGGGCTACCACAGACAGGCAGGCAGACACCCCCCTGTGGGAGTTCAACTGGTTGGGATAGATAGTGAGCTGGCCTTTGTTAACAAAGAAGGCATCAACTTAAGGCCTTGGGAAGCGGGTTGTTAAGAAAGGAAACATCTAGTTAGGTTATAGCAAGGAGAACAGGATTATGGGTACAGTTATGCCAACAAAACAATTCCTTATAAGGCAATGTTCTGAACTGTGGGTTATGATTGGTTGGTAACATACTCCATATATGGTAATGTTTCTAGTTCCCATCGCTCATTGGTTCCCTAGGCTCAGATAATTCCTCTATAATGTCATGTTTTCCTCAATTCTGAGTCTTCGAAGGAGCTCCATATGTACAGCTTATTTCCTTCTTTTGCTATTATAGTCTTTGCTTTTCAGGCTTTCTTTGTCATTCCCACTTCTTGATTGTGGATGTTAGTGACTACCGCTGGCGGGGACGTCCTAGCCCTTGTCTCCCTCCTGACAAGGATCTATTGCCGCTCCCCGCAGCTAGACCCAGGCAGCAACACCTCCCGACTGGACAGAGCTTGTTGGGGAAGATGAAAATTTAACAGGAAAATCTTACAGATATAAATGCTTGGCAAAAGACTTTAAGAATGTAAAACCTGTAAGTGAAATAGAAATGAAAGCAAGTTTTTATATATAGAACAGAGAAAGATGTTTCTGAGGGCAAAGTTTGAACTAAGTTGTCTACTGGATAACTAAAAAGACAAAGGTGAAAATAAGGTAGATAATTGAGAACAATAAGCTTGTCAGACTACAAACAGAGCATATTTTTTACCAAGTAAATGAGTCTCAGGAATAACCTAGGCAAATATAAGACATATCTTTTACAGAAAAACACCTTTAAGCTTAAACTGTAACCTACTAACTCCTGTGATTAGATAGTTACTAACATAATATAGAAACTTAAGAACTGTGGTAGGCTATGTGCTAATGGTAAAAGTATCCTGTTTTGTACTGATTGGTTGCTATGTATTAAGGTGTTCAGTAAAGTATATAATACATTGTATTTGGAAGCAAAGGATCTTCAGGGCATGCCTCTAAGCAGGAGCTGGCAGCTTAGAAGACGAGGCTCTGTATACCCATGACCCAAGCAATAAACATTATTTTAATAAGAGCTGCCCTGAAGTCCAAATATTCTTTGTAGACACATCTTCTACAGAGCTGAGCCCAGAGGGACAGCACACAGCCCTGTCCCTCCTAAAAGTTTGTATCAGCCTGTCACTGGTGGGGTGGCACAGCCTGTCTTTAACTAATACCTCCATGAGTGGACTATTAAGACATTTGGCTATCTGAAGAAGCACATTAACAATTTTGGTGCTCCCATTTGTAAAAGTCATCTTAATTATTTCAGCATTTCCATAGTCTTTCCTCTCTCCTTAGTTTTCTTCAATACAGAGTGTCTTGGTCACCTGACATGAGATATTTTTAATTTTCAGTATGAAAATGTTGAATGAGTATGCGTATCATTATGAGAACCTTGGAGATTGCCATCAGTTAAATTAAAATGATAAAAACATATCATATATTACTCATCTTCATTCTTGATAAGAGGAAAAGCATCATAACAATCTGTAAGGTGTTAAAGGAATTGTAGTCTGGAATAGTACCAGTAGCAGTAGTATCTAATGGCTAGATCATTGTGCCACATCCCAAGAGACCAGAACCTTATTTTTTAACTGCATTTCTGTGCACATCCTGGGCACATCACATCAGCTTGTTCAGTCCTGTTTTTTAAACTGAGATGGAATTGCTTTGGTAATTAAAAAGCCAAACAAATCTCCTTTCCTCACTAGTGAAAAACATAATGTAAAAATAAGGTACTGTCCGTACATACACAATGGGAATTAATCCTGTGAAAAACAAGGTTCACTTTCCTGGTAAAATTTAAAGAGTTTAATAAAAAGACAATAAGAGACAGAAAACAAACACAGGGTTAATACAGTCGACCTGGTACCTTGGCCAGCCCGGGTGTCTTGGCACTGAGCCAAGAGCACACCTGAAATCTCCCAGGGACCCTTTAAATACTTTTTCTATTACATCTGCCTGTTGCATATGCATAGGGTGTGATGCATATTCATCTTTTTCCAAGAACAGTTTTGCATGGCCACTCCTTGGGTCCGCCTTTTTAGAGCATGCGTGTTCCTTGGCTGTAGTTTTCTTATCCCCTCCAGTTTGGGCTGTGGTCCATCCTTTCTTCACACGGCAGGTGCTGATAATTTGGCATATCAATAGCAGGGTCCTCTTCACATGTTCATTGGAAGTTATCCCAACCAAACAGACAGCTCAATTACAAGCACAGGTATATATCAGCTATCCCACTACTGTGTCTAAGTAAAAAGAACTCTACAGCAGAGTCATTCTGACACTACACATATAACCTTCATCTCAAAACTTGCGAAAAGCCAATATCATAACATGTATCTATAACAGAGTCACCTGTTGTATAATGACTGTGACCCTTCAGGTGCTGTGTATTTGGCAGCTCCTCATGTTCAAAGCAGGTAAGAAATTATTCTACCCCATTTGAACTCTTTGGGTTCTTTTTCCTTTCCTTAAATACTTAAGCATGACTGCTGACAAACATTATTACAGCCATGTTGCATGCTTCTCAGGCAGAAATATTTTTCTTACAACAATGTTTAGAGAAGTATCCCAAACTTTGTATGCTGCTGTAAAACAGAATAGGATGACAAGCAATCTCTGGAGTGTTTTCACTGGAACATGTGTACCCTGCTCATGACTCCTTTGATATAACTTTGAGAGATGTCTTGACATTTTCTCACCCTTTTGGTAGAAATTTGATTTTTTTTTTTAATAGAAAAATAAACCTCTAACTGGTCTAGTAAAGTGTATTTTAAAAAGGAAATATTCCCTTTGCAGTTGCTTGTATGTTTGCATGCATATAGCACTTGTTCACATTTTCATTGCAACTTGCATTGCAGAAATATTTATTGAAAGCATATCAGAGACATGCATTTTCTATATCTGAAAATCAGGTCAATGTACTCTTGTAAAACATTTTTGTGTGCAAACCTGGAGCAGAAAACTGGTCAGTGTTTTCTCTCAGCAAAATACTCACTATATTGATGTGACACAAAACTATGCATGGACCTATATTCAAAATTCATTGAAAGAATCAAGTAATCCTGGCTGCTTGTCCAGTAGAGAGTCAGACATGATTTAAGACCAAGAAGTCTGAGGAAAAGTTTATAAGATAATTCATTAGATTACATTTACTTCAAGAGATTTGTCAGGTGTTTGTAGGGGTTGAACATACCCTACAAAGGACAAGCCCAAGAAAGGACACAAAAGTAAATAGTGATTATTTAACATATGTCAGTAATAATCTACCTTTGTTAATATCAGTATATGCTCAGACCTTTTTTTGACTTGATGGAGCCAAACCCAGATGAGATGGGAATTAAGTCAGTGCAGCACAGGGACACCTCTGCTTGTGCCTAACACAGCTGCAGGCAAACGAGCTGCTAAGAAAGGCATTTAAACTGCAGCTACTTCAGGGATGGAAAATACCTCCATGCTCATGTTACAGATAGAGCAGCCAATCAAATTAATAATAAAAAGAATTTATTGATTACAAAATAATTTCCAAAAAGCCACAATCAAATGAACAGAGTGCCGAGCCCGGGTTATCGACACTGGTGAACAGAGAGCCACATCTCTCTCTTGCCAACCTCTCTCTCCACATTTTTGCCTCCCAGACCCCCAGTTCTTATACCCGGTAGATAGCCTCAGGCATGGGTTTCACTGTGGAAACAAAGTCTCTCTTGTGGTGGAGATATATTCATAGTGAACAAATATTGGTCTCTGGGCTGGCTGAAAGGATTTTCTTGGGAGGGACGCCTATCTTGATTAGCTTCCCAGAAATCTTCCATAGCAGCAGATGGCTGATGATGGGTTTCTGTTTTATCGGTTGGGAGGATCAGGCGTGAATCGAGGGTCGTTGGCCACAGCCATCTCCTGAGATCGGGGTGTTCCTGACCATTCTTCACATGTAAATGAAGCTCTCCTCGCAGAGTTTCAAGGGTCCCCTCAGAGATAGCTTGTTAGATCTAGCTTACATGAGACAGAGTTATTTTATATACAGTATAAACCATTCGGCACGAATTAATCTAGTACATATATATAACACTCATCTGGTGCATTGCTTGCTGTGCATAGTGGTAGAGTTTCTTCTTTATTCAGACTTCAATCACAAGTATTAGCATCAACAGTTCCCATGAAACTTGATTAAAACACCCTCAGCAGTTCATTGTGACCTGGTATTATGTAAGAATCAAATAGTTTTAGTTTAGAAATATATACAGTCAAAAATCAGCAGGATTCTTGACATGATTAATGTCTGCAAAACTTAAAAGACAAAGAAGATGTTTTCTGAATCCTAAAATAAAACCAGAAGAATCGCACGATTTTAAGACTGTGCCACAATTACTGGAGCCTAAGTCAGCTCATGAATTTGCATTTGTGGAAGACAGATTTCCCTCTGAAACAAAACAAAAGCTTCATGAGACCTAAAACAGTAGGCTAAGAAAAGTTACCAGGAAGCTCTAAATGGAGGCATGGTTTTGCCTGGCATTAACAGGTCCTGCTAGTGCCACGTTGTTACAGAGGAATTCTTTCAGGGAATGCAAAGGTAAGGCTGATGCTCTTTGCTGTCACCTCCCCTTTGCTGCATAGGCTTCATGCCAGCTCTGTCTGCACCTCCAGGGGTAAATGCTGAACTCTTTACCCCACAGCTGCCTGCTTTTCTGCTTTGTTGCTTCCAAAGAAGTGTCAACCCAGTCTTCTTTTTCACCTTTCTCTTTCCTTGCACTCCTTTGCAGACCGCCACCAATATTGCCCCAGCTGGCTGCAGAAGCACCAGCACTGCTCCCACCTGAGGCTGTCCCAGACATGGCTCCTCAGCAGGCAGCCCAGGGTCCAGGCATTTGCAGGGCAGCCCTGCTCCCTCCCTGGTTTTTGGGATCCTTGGTGCCAGATGACCCAGCAGCCCTGCCTGGCCTGGCAGGTTCTCCAATGTTCTGGGGGTTCCCAGGCTCCCAGTCTGGAGCAGGTGGCTGAGCCCCAGGGTCACTCCTCTGCCACATGGCTCCACGAGCCAAACAGAGTGCTTGGCTGGTGAGACAGTGCTGTTGAGCAGTGGAGCAACAACTGCATGATTGGACATCCAGCTCCCACAGATCCAGATGTTCTCCACAGCTGCTTAAGGCTGCACAAATCTGGGCCACACAAATCTCAGTTGCTGGAGGAGATTTTCTTTCCTTCCTGTAAGATTTCCAATGGAGAGACGATGTGTTTTGAAAAGCTGATGGCTAGGACAGACATTACCTAGCTACATCTAGATGTTATTCCACTATCATCAGAGACATCTGGCTGCAGTGGGGCTGAGACAGCCTGAAACACTACTGTTAAATAGCAATAATATGAGCAAAAGCTAAGCAAAGAGTGCCAAGAACAGAATTACCCTTGCCATGTGGCACAGTCCTTAATAGTTTGCAATAATCTTCCAGTTATATGAATCTCATTAAAGAGTAAGAAGTTAAGCAATGTCTTTAGTTCAGTGAGAACATTAGAAATATACAATTGTTATGAATAAACTCTGGCTCGATGTCCGTATTAAACATTTAGCTCTTTATTAAAATAAGCAGCGTGGGAAGCTTGCTGAAGTTGTGCAAAAATTCAGTTCTTTTAAAGACATCTGCTGTGCAGGATGTCCAACAGGGGATGCTGCGCTGTGCTGGTGTATCCGTCTTCCTCGCAGGGTGCTGTGCCGGCATCGCTCTGCAGGGGGCGCCTGTGCTGGTTCCTCGCAGGGTGCCATGCCGGCCTCAGTATGCAGGGGTCGCTGTCCTTGCAGGTTGCTGTGCCGTCGTCGCTAGGCAGGAGGTGCTGGGCTGGCTCCTCGCAGGGTGCCATGTCATCGTCGCTCTGTAGGAGGCGCTGGGCTGGTCCTCGCAGGGTGCCGTGTCGTCGTCGCTCTGTAGGAGGCGCTGGGCTGGTCCTTGCAGGGTGTTGTGCTGTCCTCGTCTGTAGGAGGCACTGGGCTGGTCCTCGCAGGATGCCGTGCCATCCTCGCTCTGTAGAGGTCGCTGTGCTGGCTCCTCGCAGGACTTTCTTCACAGCTGATTTCTTATAAATTATGGGCTAAAGCCTTTATTAAATATTCAGCTCTTTATTCAGAAATCAGCTGCTGAAGAAGTTTGCCGTCTAGGATGCATGATGTGCTGTGCAGGAGGTTTCAGCAGGAGCCACTTGTGGAGGAGTCACTTGTGTAGCAAGCCCTGGAGGCGCTGCAGTACCTTCCACTGGCCATGGGTGGTGCAGTGAGGCAGAAACCTCTGACCTCCTCCGATTGCTTAATCTCTCCTGCTGAGGCCAGGCCGGTCCCTGCCCCACCGGCTCCCCCCAGGTCACGGTGAGAACTCAAACTAGGAAACTAGAACTAGGGGTGAGCCACCCCCCTCCCAAACCTGCAGCATGGATTTTAAGTCCCTCCAATAAGTCAGCTCACAACCACACGGCATCCTCTTCTCTAAAATAGTCCCATGCTCCTCAGCGCGCCTCTCATCTGCATGTCTCGGATCGCGGACGTCCCCCCAGGCAGTCCCCCTTCTGTGGAGGCGGCACACCCCCTCCCCCCTCGGACGCCATCTCGACAAAGGGGCAGGGGGCCGCTAAAGCAGCCGCCCGCCGTCTGCCATCTGTGCGGGGCTGCTGGTTGTGAAGGACTTGGGGTTGTGCTCACAAGAAATCACAGGGAACTGGGGATATTATAGAATATTAGAGCAAGCTAGTAAAAATCCAGTCAGGTTGTGTGTGTGTGTTGATCTGCACTTAAAGGAAAGCTTGAATAATGTATTAGGGTCCTTTGAGTGCAACAATTAGCGGCTACCAACGCTCAAATCCAGGAATGTCGGGCTTCAAGCTCTTCCCTACACACGGGTACAGCTTGGGCACTGATGCGGGGCCGGGGGGGGGCACCACCCCAGCGGGCACGCAGCACGGCAGGCCGGGGACAGGGACGGGTGCCGCCAAGCTGGCACCGCCCCGGGGGGTGGCAGCACATGCCGGACACAGTGCGCGCCAGGCACAGGGCCCTGCGCACCCCCGGCCCGGAAACACATTCGAGTCTATTCATTACACAATGACACATGTGCCTGGGAGTGCTCTTTACTTTTGAATATTCTGGGTTTACTCTCTTTGTCAGTGTCTCAGAACACAGGCATTAAAATGTCAGATCAAATGGCAGTCCTCAAATCCAGTTTTCTGCATTATTTGAAACCATACACCCGGTGCATAGGTGTGCAATTTTCACTGTGAACCTTATTGGAAAAGATTCCAACTCCATCCTTCACTTGGGGACCTGGTGAGATTGACTGCAAGGAAACTTTGCTCTGTGGAGATCCCACAGTTCTTGGATCCTTCTTTCTAAGACTGAGGTCCACTCACCCCTTCCCTGTTGCAATTTCTGCAGCAGAATACCCCTTTAGCCATTCCAGATTTGCCAGTCTCTTTTTAAAAAAAACCTTAAGATTTTCAGAGCTTGCTCTGAAATATCATAATACACAGGAAATACCATAATACATTCATAAATGTCTAAGATCTGAGATTTCTCTGCTATTGCTTAGACTATGCCTTTTTGTTTCCCGAAGTTGTGGCAGCCAGTTCAATGAGTATTTCAAAGAAAACCCACTGCTTCTTGCCAAAAGACAGAATAAAAATTGTCACCTGTCCTGAAGTGGGTATAGAGGCTATGGCTGAGGTTGCGGCATGGGGTTTTTCTGTTTTATCCTATAATGCCTGTCTTAAATCATAGCTTCGTTATCTGATTCTTGGATATGTGACTATCCATGTCCTTATTATTGTTCTAGGCCCTTCAGCACTGGGAATCTGTGGCTTTGTTTGCCTTCTTGGTCCTGTGAATTCCTGCAGAAGTAATTTGGGTGTTTCATGGACTTAACAGTTTGAGCATTTGGTAGACTGGATGGCCACACTCCTGCTCATTCAGCATCTGCACAAAACTGTTCCCACCTACATTGTTTTGGGAATTGCAAATTCATGTCTGGAAGCTTTGATCCCACCCACATTCATGCCATTGATTTTAGGGGCAAGTGACTGAGTATATGGGTGAGATTATGGATCTCAAGGTGTCAAAATCTTACAAGTTTTGCACATATTGCTAGTTGGGTACAGAAGACCAACGCTATAAATATCTCAAAGAGGAAAAGGAAAGGAGACTTATGCCATCAATGAGGAGGTTGAGGCCACATAGCCAGTCACAGAATCAGACAGAATCACGGAATCATTAGGTTGGAAGAGACCTTCAAGATCATCGAGTCCAACCCATGCCTTAACACCTCAACTAAACCATGGCACTGAGTGCCCCATCCAATCTCTTTTTAAACACCTCCAGGGATGGTGACTCCACCACCTCCTCGGGCAGACAATTCCAGTACTTTATCACTCTTTCTGTAAAAAACTTTTCCTAATATCCAACCTATATTTCCCATGGCACAGCTTAAGACTGTCCTCTCATTCTGTCAGTTGCTGCCTGAAGAAAGAGAGCAACCCCCATCTGACTGCAACCACCTCTCAGGAAGTTGTAGAGCATGAAAAGGTCACCCCTTAGTCTCCTTTTCTCCAGGCTAGACAACCCCAGCTGCCTCAGTCAATCCAGTCCAGTCACTAAGGTGCATAAATTACCCATGACATTTGTTTCCTCTACACCAGCTAACAAAATGGAAATGCATATTTTATGTACTGAAAATATAAAGATGTATCTAAGAGGTGAGAGGGGCAGAGACATGACGGAGCATGAAGAGCATGGGATCACAGTGCTAAAGATGCTGAGGAGGCTGGAAGAAAGGGCAGTCAGGTTCTGGAGTATGGAGGAGGTGATCCAGTGTATTGCCAGGAAGAGAGAGCATGGCATACAGTTATGGCAAAAGACAACTTTTGTAACCCAATTACTTTTGTTCCAACAATGATGAAAAAATTTCCACTTGGCTCATAATTCATTGCTTTTCTACATCATGTCATGGTCATTTTCTTTCACAAAGCATGACAAAGGGCCTGGTTTTCTTCTTGCAATTTGTTCTGTTTGGGGGTTTTTTTTGTTTGGTTTGGTTTTCTTTTGTTTGGTTTTCTTTTGTTTTAATCTGGAGTGATCCTAATGACATTAAAATATTTGGGACAATTTGAGATTTGCATCAGTGGGAAAATTTTATTTCAGATGGACTCTCCTTTTTAAATCCAAAACCAAGTAGTATAAGCATATAAACCAGCCCAAACCACTTTTCAGATCAAGGGTTGAATAACTAGAAAGAAAAAAACCAATAAAGCTTGTATGAATGCATATGTGTTCATAGCAACTTACTCCTGGCTTTCATCCCTTAGAGGGAAGGCAGGACCATCACAAAGGATGGATCTAGAGAGGATTCATTCAAGACAGATGAAAGACCTGGCTGATGCCCCTGTGGAACTCCTGTCACCCGTGATGATGAAGAGAGGCCACAGAGAACTGGAAAAAGGTTCATATAATCTCACCTTTAAAAAAGGCAAGAAGGAGATCTGGGGGAACCATAAGCCAGTCAGGCTTACCTCAGGTGCTAGAAGCATTTTGGAACATATCCTCTTGGTCCATTTCCATGCATATGAGAGTCCAGAAGATCATCAGGAACAACATGGATTTATATGTAGGACCAATCTGACTGTCTGCCATATGAAATAACTTTATGTAGACAACAGAAGAGTAACAAGATGTAATACACTTTGATTTATAGATGCCTTTGACACCATATCCCTAAGCATGCTTGTTTGGTAGATGAAGACACATGGGTTGGGTGAATGAACAAATCACTGGGCTGAAAATCACCTCAACAGCCAAGCTCAAAGGGTAGCAATCAGTGACTTGATTGGATATAGTAAAAGTAGAGCTACTTGCTGGGCAATAACAGAGCAGAATCGTTCAGTGTCTTCATCCACAACCTGGATCATGTCAGCAAGTGTGCCCTCAGTACTGAACCTGGAGTGGAACAGAGGCATTGCTGACAGAATTAATGGCAGAGCTTCAATGCAGAAGAACTTGAGAAACCTGAAGATCATTCCCAGATAAACCTCACAGTGTCCAACAGGAATAAGTGCCAATCTCCGTGCCAGGGGCATTGGTACAGAGCAGGAACTTGCTGGCTGAGGAGCAGGCCTCCTGGAAACTACCTGGGAATGACAGTAGATGCCAAGTTCAACATGAGCCAATACTGTGTGGTTCTCTGCAAACAAGATGGAAGAGCAGCTGTGTTATGTGGAGGGAGACATGTTGATGGACACTCTTACCCTGCTCTTCCTGGTCCTAGTGAGGCACCACTGGGAAATACAAGCTTAGCTTTGCCACCTGCAAGCCAGGTTAACCAGACTTAGGGAAGCTGGAGAGGGTTCAGCAGGATGCAGTGAGGTCAATAAGGGGCTTTGGACAGGTGGCCTGCATGGGAAGCATGGGAAAGACCTGAACTTTTTCACTATGCTGAAGAGGAGACTGAGGGCAGGGATAACAGCAGCCTCCAGCTGAGAGGGAGTTGCAAAGACCATCAAACCCAAACCTTTTCAGTAACACCAGAGGGTAAAGCAAGACACAGCAGTCATAAACTGCAGTTTAAGATGCTGAGATTGAGCATGAAGACAAATGCATGGATTTAGAAAGGTATCACGGCATTGCAGCACGTCTCCTAGTGAGGTTGTGGAGCCTCTTTGGCCTAGATGCCCTCCAGAGGTTCCTTCTACCTGATTTTTGAGACACCTTGTCCTGCTAACCACCTTCTGGCAAGCAAGGCTCCCGTATGGTGCTGTAAGGCAGACCTCATCTTTGCAGCATCATGTATCCTTATTTGTTTGTAATAATTTGTGTACAAGGAAAGTGTCATTGTATAATGGGAAACTGAGACCCTGTAGAAAACAAGGTCCATAGAAAGTTAAGTAACTTGACATGAAAGCCTGTGCCAGAACACAGACAATACTCCAGGTTTCCTAAGCCCCCTCAGGACCCTGACTATAAATATGCTTCAAGTCAGTCCTGCTGATGGGACATAGCTGAAATGTGGTCTGAATTAGCAAAAGTTGGTAAAAACAGGATGTTGCAAGTCATAAGATAAAGCAAAAATTTTCTGCCTGTGTGCTGCAATATTTTTTCCAAGTGTTTGCAGCTTTGTGAGGTAAATTTGTGTTAAGGTATAGCAGTAAGGTACGTAAGAATGTAATAAGCTGCTCTTTTGGGTCAGGCCAGGGTTCACTGGGCTCATCATTCTGCCTTTAGATGTAGCCAGCATTGGCTGTGGGGTCTGTGGTTGTCAGCCTGTCCCATTCCAGCAGACAGCAGGGCAGAAACTTCTAGCACCAAAAGCCAAACCCAAACCATCAAGGTTTAGATCACCAAAGGACTGTTTCCTATTAATTGTTCAAAAGTGTGTATTTTTGCCGCCTGCTGTATTCTGTGGCATGAAATTACCAAGTGTGATTTCTGCCCAGGTATTAAGACACCAAAAGTGAGGCTTTATAGTATTTTACAAATTTTCTAGGACTAAAACAGTGAAAATAGAAGAGATGGCAAAAAGTATGGACTTTTAAGACCTCACTGACTTCAAAAATATCGCTTGTGGCAGCTTAGAAGACAAGATTTGCCTAACTGCTTTTATTTCATTTAGGGCAAAAGATTCAATGAACTTCTATTGTCTCAGTACTATTTCATTTTTGAAAACTGATCCTTATGTTAAAAACATTTCATCTGGAAATATATTATTTTTTTCTTTCTGTGCAGTTAATTTCTGTGACTACAGTACTGAGACGGTGAACATTTCTGAAAGCAATATAAAAACCTTACTTTTGAACAGATTATAGTGGGTAAATATGGCCACTCCAAAAAGAAATGTGCACCTGATACTGTGTATAGTACGTGTTTCTTTTCTTTTGCTCCCATTCCCAAAAGTAAATGTAAGGTTTGTCAAAGGTGTTGGATTATTAGACCAGATGAGAGGTCTGTGTTTAAAGTGTTGCCTTCTAGGGAAGG
>WAAE01012835.1:0-13587 GCA_013400495.1 Nicator chloris
AGTTTAAGCTACATGCAGGCACTTGTGCTTTTAAGCAGTAAGTTCTTTTGGTTCTGGACATTTAATGTAATTTCTTCTCAGTGAACTTTTTTTCTCTGAAAACAGACATTTCTGGGAATGCTTCAACCCTCAGAAGGGCTAGTTAGTACAGGATAATAAGAGTAGTAGCCTAGAAGGTTTTCAGTTTCCATTTTTGATACTGTTGGTGGTGTTCTGGTCATGTCTTTTTGATATTTGGGAAAGGTTACTTTGCACTCTTACGG
The DNA here is from genome assembly GCA_013400495.1 of Nicator chloris. NCBI lineage: Eukaryota > Metazoa > Chordata > Aves > Passeriformes > Pycnonotidae > Nicator > Nicator chloris. Next base: position 264 of record WAAE01012835.1, read on the forward strand.
AATTGCCTTGAAGGCGCTTCAGAAAGAGAATATACTCAATTAGTTTAATGTATTCCTGTGGTTTGGGGGTTTCTCTAGTTTAAATTCTGCTTCATGGGATTGTTTAAAACACTTACTTTGATTTGCCCTCTGTGTTTGGGTTGCTAAGTCAGTCAGCAGAGGTGCTTTCATTGGCAGCATCTTAGTTTGAAGTTTAAGGGGATTGAAGGGAAAGTTTCTTCCAGGAATTTTTAGAAGTTTCTGCCCTGATAGGCCTGACAAGGATTAAATTGTTATCTCCGGGTTACGGATGTTGACAATTTCTGTGTAACTTCAGAGCTCGGAAAGAATTTCTTTCTCATCCTCTTTGAAGTGAAAGCATTGTAATAGGCTTGGGGGCATTTTAAACAACATATATTTGATTAGACCTCTTTCAAGTTGGAGTTGAGATAGTGCAGATATGCAGACTGTGTGGCTTTAAATACAGAGGAAACCACATTATTATGTATTTTTGAAATTTGTGAAAACATACAATGTGAAACTATTAATCTGATAAACCAAATATTGCTAATGCCTTATATATAGCATACAAGAGTAAGTAGGAAAGACACTTTTTCTTGCATAAAATCCATCCTTCTTAATCTTGCAGCATCAGTTTATTGGTGAGCATTTTGATGTTTGTCAGTACATGGAGTGTATTAAATCTCTCCTGTAAGATTCTGGAAAAACTAACATTTTGAAATTGGTACATTTCAAAAGAAATGCATTATGGAAGAACACGCTGTTTTCTGTGGTTTAAGGGAATACTGCTGTTTTCCTTAAGGAAATATGGCTGTATTCTCTTCCACTGCTCTGGAGGGCTCCTCTCATAGTAATGATATCAAGTGTTGTTCTCTGCTGTTTCCCATAGGTGTTGTGAGGATGACACTGTACTTGATAGATTTTTCTCCTCTGTAGCATCCAGTGTAATCTGCTTTAAAAGAATTGTGATGATCAATTCAGGTCTACTTGCATTTCTAAAACAAATGGTTTCTGTTCTCAGGCAAGCTAAAGGTTTGAAGATAACTTTTCATTTCAGTCAGAGGGAAAGTCTGGTATATTTTGACCTCATGACTTAAGCTTGGTCTTTATTTAGTTGTCCTTGATTCATGGAAATGAGTTTTGCTTTATCTTTGTATTGCAGCAGAAGAATACAGTAATGGTTTCTGTGAAGATGTATGTAAAATTTCCATGTGTTTTTCTGTCTTTGAGCTGACTGTTTACAAAACAAGCCAGTCTTTCCTTCCTTTCACTGTCCTTAGGAATTTAGTGCAAGGGTAGGCAATAAATTTATGTGCATAGTTTGTTACCAAAGTATCTCTTCTCTTTTTAATAGCCCTTCTGTCTCTGATTTCCCCAAAGATTGTTCCTCATCAGTTATTCTGCCTGTCTCTTTTCCCTTTGCACTCAGTTTAATATGCCTTACTTTGGAGTAAGAGGGGTATCTTCATGAAAATATGTTAACTAGAGAGGAAAATGTTTTCCCATTGCAAGTTAGACACTTTTCTGCAATAGCTCTGTAGCTGGGGTGTTGATTTCCAGCCTTTTATTGCCTTGGGGATGGTTTTGGGGAAGGTAATGCATGGGACTTGGAATAAATTGGAATGATGGAATAAATTCCATTGTAAAAGTCAGTGGTGCTTTTTGACACACATTGTTTGATGTCAGTGCTATTACTCAGATTTTGCCTGTTTTGCAGATTTTGCGATGTTGCTGGTTTGTTGATATTTTTGTATTATGATGCATAGCTGGTTTTAGACGTACTGTCTTTTAAAAAGAAAAAGACCAACCCACTTAGCTAAGTATTTGCAGCTGAAGGTTTTGAAAGGCTGTAGTATGATGTCATACTTCAAAACCCTAGTGCAGTCTCTGTCATTACCCTCTAGTGTTAAGTAAGACAGAGGAGAGCATGTCTGTTTATAGTTCTCTACAGTACTTGTGGTGTATTAGCTCTGAGGCAATATGGCAAAATGCGTATTTCAGGTAAAAAATGAGCCTGCCAAGCCTGGCTGATTGATAGTTTGAAATTGTTAAAGTTAAAACAATTGGGACTTAAGCTAAAGGTCTCAAGGTACAAGATCAATTAGAAGTTATTACTCAATTTCCTCACCATGTAGAAACTCAAGTATCAAACACAATTATTGTTCAACAAGTTGCAAAGCAAAACAACCCTATGCTGATTTTCTCATGAAGCATTCAACCAAACTATAAAATTTGATGTAACACACCAAAAATTGATGAGTTATAATAGGATTAGACAAATCCACAGGATGTGACTCATCAGTGTCTTGAAGTATGGTTGTCTAGATGCCACACAGATTTGGAAATATTTCAAAGGTTATTTTTTGCAAGCTGGTAGGATAACAACACTTTTAGGCTTTCCCCCTGGGCCTTTGCTACCACTGTTAAATTCAGGATACTGGATGAGATAGACCCAGTATAGCTCCTCTTATGTTTTTATTCCCTGCAACCTCACAGAAAGTTTCAGGTTCAGGAGGTTTCACTGTTTTAAATTGAAAATTGTCAGGAACAAGATTGAAATTTAAGACTAGACATTGTTTACCATGACCAGAATAGAAAATAATAACATCTGCAAGAGTAAGACATCGCTTTTTATGGAAACATCAAAACAGAAAAGATTCTTAAATTAAATTAGATATGTAAAACACCAGTCGTATTTCATTATTACAGAAATGTGTACTAATGCTGTAATTTATGATCATTCTTTAAAATGCAATTAAAATACTCAAAAAAACCCCAAGTTTGCAACTCTAGCACAGCAATAAAATGCTGCCAAAGTGATATTCAAGCTGTACAGTTTAGCTGCCAAAGTTTTAAAGAAAATTAAATCATTGAACCATGGAAAAGTGACTGCATAAGCACCTGTAACTGATGTTAGCTGAAGTGCTAAACCAGCTTTTGGCAACATGGCCTCTTTTGCAGGTGCACAGAATATTTCCTTTGTGTCAGTTTATTCAGCTAGTACAGTTCATTAAGTATTTCATTTGAAGTTGAGAAATGGGCTGGGAATTGAAATAAAAGAAATACTTACTTTCACCTTTCAATCTGTGAATAAAAATAAGGTGCGAGAGTCTAAGATCTATTAGTTTTAAAATCTTATAGGATATATTACCCTAAAATGATTTATTTAAATTCAGTAACTACAGGTAATATGCTGCTTAAAAACCCAATGTGTTTTATAAGATGAACACTTCTTGCTGTGCTCCGCAAGTTGGATGACTAAGACAACTTGTGGTTTAAGTATATCTGGAGTTCAGTTTCTTTTGACATCTGAATGCCATTGGAAGGATATTAAACTTAAAAAATTAACCAATCAAAGAAAAAACCCAAACCAAACCCTCAAACCTCAACCCCCTTGAACAAACAAACAATCAAAACCAAAGCAAAACGCCTCATATATGTGTGTGTAGGGAAATTCTAATGTAGCACAATGTTTTCTCCCCAAAATAATAATTGAAAAACATAAGATGTTTGAAGTGGCTGTAACTTTTAATCTTGTGTCTAGAGATGTAAATTCTAGGATGTACATCAATCAGTAGATGGAAAATACTGAGATTCATGAAGATGCTTCACTTGTACAAGAATGGGAGAAAGCCTGGCCCATACAAGAAAGCTTTTTTGTAATAGCCAGTATGTTTTCACAAAACTCCTGACCAGTCTGCCCAGCAAAAGAAAAGGAGCACATTTTGCTTTAGTTTGAGGGGGGAAAAAAGAAAAATCACAACTGTTGTGAGCTGATTGATCCTTGCTCCAGGATTCTGCTGTAGATCCTTCCCATCTACCCAGTCCCTTCCTTGTGGTGCCTGTAGCCAGGATCCTTTGGAGCAGAAACATGGTGTTCCCTGGACTCCAGTAAGTCTGGGTGCTCCCTGCTTGTCTGATGAGGAGCTGAAAATAGGAGCACTGTGTAGATAGAGGTGAGAAGACTCTGAAATTACACTGTATCTGGCATGTGTTATGACCTTAAGCACAAGAAAAGAATACCTGGTTGAGATCCAAACTCAAGTCCTGTCCTTCTGGAAGCTCTTCTGAGAAAAATGTTTGAATGGAAAGAAAGTACCAGTATTATTTGTACATCCTCTGTAGATGGGTATGTCCTAGTGCCTTGAGAAGTGATAAACTTCTTATTGTATGGATGTGGATTTTGATCCTGAAAACAGGATTTTTGTGATTGAAATAGTGTGTGTAGGTGGTTCTTACATGTCCATCTTTGAAACTGCGAAAGCTGTAAAAGTAAACATTCCATAGTTGTTTCATTAGGCCCCGTTAACACCAAAGGAATTCCATTCTGGTCATAAAAACTGAGAGAACAGTTCTTGTGCTTCATAACTGAAACCTGACCTAATACATTATAGCAGATAATCTATATACATTTAAAACCAGAGAAAAGATTTTTTTGAAATAACTGGCACTGAAAAATATCACCCCAAAATAATATATGTTTAAAGCCATTCCTGAGTTTTACTTGTAGGCCATTGCTTTTGTTTTTTGTTGTAAGAAAAATTACACCTCATTTGGAGTGATAGGGAAGCACTTTGTGCTGGGTTGATGAGTAAAAGACAGCTCTTGCTGGAACTGGCTTTTCACTTGTTTTTAGATTTCAATGAATTGTCTTAACTGTTACACCATCCTAGTTCATTAATCTTCTATCCATGGGAATTTAAGAAGTGCACTGTGCACTTTGGGAAGCACAGTTGTAGATTTGAAATTGTGTTGATAGGTGTTATTATAAGCAATTTGAGTTAGATTTAAACATAGAAGTCATATCACCATAGCACTGCATATTTAAAAAATAAAGAAAACTGTGCAGTACCATCACAAGGTAGAATATACAAGCCCGGGTCAGCTCCATTTGAAGTACGTGGCAGAACCATTCCAGGATGCATCAGGTGGTGGTAAGCACTATGTCTGATGGTGACCAAATTACACACTGATTGCTTAGTGTGCTCAAAAAGTGCTGACTGGAAGAACTGTCTGGATGCCTGTTAATGTGAAAATTGTCTGATAAAAAGGAGAAAAATAGCCACATATATTAACTTTTATGTACTTAAATATAAATTAAAAACTTGCTTGTAACTTTGTTTCCAGGGCCTGACCTGTTTCATGACAAGACCAGTTTAAAAGCAATTTTGGCTTCTCGATATAAATGGTAATTGTTTGTTTTGTGTCTCTTCAGAGCTCTTCTAGCCAAGAATTGACCATGCTGAAGTGCATGATGTGTGTATGCATATAGTATTTAGGTGTTTTGTTTCAACTGACTTGAAATGTTGTGGTTTAGTCAGAAGGAGCTCTGAAAAAATATTTGGAGGCACCTGCAGGTAAGAAAATAAGTTGTCTGTCTGTCCAGGCACGGGCAATTTGGAAGCAGGCAGCAAAATAATTATCATTGGTACGGCCTTTGGCAGCTGATAGTTTGGTACGTACTTGATGGACAGATCTGTTCCCATCATAGTCAGCATTTTTATATTCAGGAGCAGAATTTTAAATTATGACTTTAACTGCCCAGGTGATTTACTGTAAATCTCTTTCTGACCACTTACGTTATTCTGTCCAAGTATATCTTTAGTTCTGCTCTAGGGTAATTCCTCCCTGTTAGTTAGAAAAACAAACCAACCAACCTCAGAGAATGTTAGTTGTCAGTGATGCAGTAGCACAACAATACACCTGTGCTTGTGTTTCCTGTGTTCCTTGGTTTGTCAGCTTACCTAAAAGTCATCTGAGAGTGTTTGCATCCAAAGCAATTGCTAAAATCGATTTTTAGTACAAGATTTGACTGCATTATAGATAGCTCAGCCAGCCAAAAATTCTTATGGGTAAAGAAGTCTGCTTGTCTTCAGCATTTTTTGGCAACCTACAACCTATATCTCAAAAAATAAAGGGATTTCAGGCTGGAGGTGGACTGTCCTTTCCTGAGCAAAGAGGTGTTAGAGCAAATAAGTGAAATTAAGGAAGGATAGGAATAATATTTTTTTGTGATATTGGTCAGACTGAGTGGTACTCAAGTGTCTAAATGTAGGCCTGAAATCTGAAGCCGGAACTCAGCACCTGGAACCCCTGTAGAGTTTAGGGGGATCCCAGCAGGGGCAGCGTGGGCTCCAAGGTTCCCCTGACCATGTTCAGCTCCTGAAATCCAGACCTTACATTGTTTACCTGCAGTTGCACAGTATTCTTGAACACATCACTACTACTTTGTCAGGTCCTCCTAACCTCAGATGATGATTTTTGAACTGCTAGAGGGCTTCAATGAGGCAGAACACACTCCTGGTCATGGTATGTGTTAATGGCTGTGTACAGCTTTTTAGTGAAATCTAAATAATTAGCAAAACAAACTAAGACAATTGGGTTACATCTGCTATGGAGGTGCTTCTTCTGCCATTGTGTTGATGAAAGTTTTCACTTTTTAATTGTACACAAATGGCAGAAATCTCTCTTCTGGGTTTTTTTTTTTTCTTCCCTAATGCAACCAATTTAAATCTAAGTGTGGGTTCTACCATATGCTTGTTTCAACCGTATTTGCAGTTGAAAAAATATTTCCAAAACATAAGAGTTCAGGGAAAATACACTGTTAACCATGAGTCTGTGTAGATACTAATTTTTGAGGGTGGTGCTAGCAAAAAGAAAAGATTGATCTATATTGGTTGAAAATAAGTGATAGACTTCAAGGAAGAAAAACTTCAGGACTTTTTCCTCAGCTTTGTCTAAGAGTATGTGTTGTGAATAAGGCTGACACATGTGCTTGGAAGGTGCTATGGTACCATAATTAAAGGTACTCTGCAAATTTTTAAAGAATGGGAAGTATACCCGGAAGTGGTTGAGGTTAAAGGCTGTCATTATGAGAAAAACTTTTGGACATATGTTTCAGTTTTTGTTGTCTGTGAATTCCTGATGCAGTGCTGCAAGATGAGGATAATTATTTTCTAAAACTGAGTTCCTGAGTTTTAAATACAAAAGGCTACTCTGGCACAAAATAGTAGTGCTTATTAAAAAACATGTTTCTACGATCAACTTGGTATGCAGGAAGGAGTTTCTCTCTCTCATCATTCAGGGAAAGACGGATTTTGTGTTTGAACTTACATTGGTTGTTATAAATGTTCAGCACAAATGCAAGAGCATGAGTAGAATAATGTGGAAACACAGCATGACTAAAGGAAAGCTGTAAGGAAAAAGGCAGCACTCAGTTTCCTGACAGAAGAAAATGGGTGACCGAATCTCTTAAGAAAATGCATGTAATTTTCTACAGCATGTCTGTAATAAACAGCATTACTGATGGTTTTTCAGTACATTTTGTTCATGGCCGAGGAAGATGGGGATGGATGAATTCAAGGTATGTATGGGTAGTAGACATGGTCCAGCTCCTGAGTCAGGCTGAGTCTGCGGTAGTAAATGTGGGGAGGTTTCTCTTTGGGAATGCAAGGGAGCATGCTTGCTTTCAGGAGACCTGACTGTGCGTTGCAGAGGAGGCGGGGAAAGGCTGGGAAAAGAAAGGAGCCCGTGGGAGACGCAGCGAGCAGCATGGACTGTGTTCTTATGGCAGGGAACAGCCCGAGCCACAGAGGAGATGAGGGGAGATGGAGCAGAGCTCGTTGGCTCAGAGAGCTGCTGGGAATTGCTGTCTCATGAAAGGGAATAAGGGACTCTCCTACAAAGGAGGGGCAGTACAGCTTCTTCTCACTCTTTCATCCAGTTGTCCTCTTTGCTGTGGATTTTCTCCTATTAACAAGCACGTTTTGGTTCAGTTTATCTTTGTCTAATAAAAGGTTAATTTTGTGGTTTTGTGATGTGCATATGTAAAACAATAAGGGCCAGAGGAACTGTTTTGTATGATTTTAGCTAAAGGCTACAGCTGACTTGTTTCACAGAGAGGTTATGACGTGTGATACTTCCGTACAAGAAATTATGTTACATGTCTGTAAATACATTTTAAAAATGAAGAAAATAGACACTGGTTTTCTCTTCAAGTAAAACATGATCTGTAGGACCCTAAAATTTACAACATACTGGGAGAAAAGAGAAAACATTGTATATAATAGCCAAAAAGTCCAGTTGTTTTTCTGCAAGTAGGGAAGCATTCCAGATGAGCACCATAAGTTTCATTGCTTCATGGCAAGAAGTAAAAATTTCCAGGAATAAAGAGAAAAATTAAAAGAAAATAAAAAGAAAATAGCTGCAAGGCCATCTTCCCAAACCAGAGAATGGTATTCTCTGTAATTCTGCTGCTCCTGCAGACTTTGGTTTCAAAGTTTAGAGAGTTGTAAATTTTGTTTCAGTTTCTTTGGAAAACACTGACAAAAAGCAAGCTAAGGAGAGCTTCAGAATGAGGATGGGGAATGTGGTAGGAAGAAGCATCTTGAAGCAGTCAATACAGAGAACAGACAGAAGTGCTGAAGTACCATGGTAAAGGAGACCTATTCTTTCACCTGCTGTGTAACTGCTGGAAGGCCCTGGAACAAGCAGGGGTCTTGTCTCCCAGCAGTCAGGTTGGGAACCTTCATCTTTCTCTCAGCCAGAGGAATGAGGAAGAAATGAGGAGTTGGTTGTAGAAGACAACTCAGGAAAAAAGGAGAAATCTAATTTCAGAGTGTTGGCTTTGGAGCTTGATATAAACAATCTTTTTATGTGGAGTCACTCATCCTCCTCCTTTCCCATCTTTGGCCTCTTAAGTTGACTGTGGGGAATTTTTTGTACCCTCTTTGAGTTACTGTGGATTTCTCACCTTGGGAAAAGGACAGAAATGAGGAAAGGGGCTGGGATGATGGCTTTGAAGAGTGTAAGGAACAGTATGCTTATTGACCTGTGCAAATTTTACAAATGACAGTACTAGTGCAAAGGGTTTTCAGTATTTTCTCTATATTGTTCATATTTTTGTCAAAAGGAGTTGGAGACTGTTCAATCACACAAAAATGTTTCAGCATCTGTTTTCAAACTGTTGCATTGAAGAGAGACAAAAATTGGATACAGGCCACCAGAAACTTTAGTCATACACAGAAAAATTTATTTTAAGGTATAAGTGTTTATCTTAAAAAAGGGAGTAACTTGTATTTAGCTTTTATATGCCTTCTTACCAAATATGCCTAGAGGGGAAGCAAATTTCTCCTCAGCTTCACGTGAAGAACAAGAATATTTGGGTGGAGAGATTTGGTTCATTTTGACCTATTGACACTTTTGGAAAATCACACAAAATTTGGTTATCAATCCCTTTCTACCCAATGTCCTTGTGAAAACATGCGTAGCTCTTGGTACAGAGATGATAATCACTTAGCAGAAAAACTGATATTCACCTTCTGATATTTAACCATTCCCTTAATACCAGGACACAAATGTAAGTCCTCTACTTTTCTTACTGGTTTCCTGTAGAAGTGAACTGTATGGAAGGGATTACCTGCATATAAAAACTTGCTCACCATGAGGAAGGGTTAAGAGCAATAGGTTGTCTGGTTGCCACTCATCAGGTGCTGGGGTATTTATTCCAAATATATTGACAAAGTAGTGCTGAAAGTGAATGTGTTAGTGTCACTCCAGCTTTGTTAGCATGTAACAAGAAAACGGTTGCATGTTCAAACTTCTTTTATAGATCTAATAATTATGACTGCCATCAGCCCCAGCCACTGTAATTAGTATTATAACTGACAGCTGTAATCTTAATTTCACTCACTTGATGGTACATGTGGTCACAGATACATGCAACTACTCATTTGTTTTTCTGAGGGGTGCCTTTTTCTCCTGTTTGTCAGCAGTTTTTACCTAATTAAGGTAGCCCATGGGTGGAGGTCTAGTACATCAGAGTGTAAAAATATTATCATTTCTTTAGCTAAGTAAATGTGAGATGATACAACCCTGTCGAATCGAGTAACCCTATCAAATCGAGTCATTTCACAGATGAATATTACCACAGATAAGCTTATATTTAAGTGCTACACATTTCTCTTATTTAACATGAAGCTTTCCCTTGTGCTAATTTAGCATCCCTGAACCTTTTATTCTATTTTGTCTCACAGGCACACCGCTTCTGGTACGGAGGAGCAGTGATCCAGCTCTGGGTGCACCTGCTGATTTCCCAAATGCTTCTCATCCCAGTGACCACAGTCTCAAGCATGTTGTGGCAGTAGGTGTCATGTAACTCACCTTTTTCTTAAGACCAAAACTTTTCTTATGTGTTGGTATATAGTAGTTTTATAAGCTATATATGTACTTGGATCTATAAAAAAATGCATTGTACTTATTTTCTGTAAAGTAGAGAATTTCCTCTGGAAAAACAGTTATTTTAGATGATGCAGTCAATTAACAGTGGTTCTATTTTTTTTTAAGAAGGGATTTACATAAAGCTCAGTGGTGTCATAAGGCACTGGAATATGAACTGAACTTTAAGCAGTTATTTATTTGTTCACTATCATGTTGTCCAGTTTACCATTGCTTCTTTGGTCTCGCACCCTTTTTCAGTTCTCTTGTTTTCTAATGGCATTTCTGTTGTCTTTGGTACTCTTCTACTATCCTGCATGGTCTCATCTTAATTTCGTTTTTCTGTTTTACATGACTCTTCCCTTTCGAGGACAAATTTGGTTTCAGTATAGTTATTACTAAGTTCTATTGCAGAGCCACAATTAGTGAAGATGCAGTAACTATTAATCATATGTTTTTGCAGACTGTCTTCAATCTTCTTAAAGTGATGTTGTCTTAGTCACACTTGGGCACGTGTTCTACCTTGCAGTTTCAAGACCTGAAGCTTTGTATGTGGGGAAAGTGTTCCAACATTACTTTTAACCCAGTGGAATTCTTTAGAATCTCTATATGTCAGCTGGGACACATAAGTGTATCGAGCAGAATAAAGCTATTTTTTAGTGTTTGCCTAGAAAGCTCTGGTGGGTTTAGTTGTGCTCTTCTTTAGACCACATGAATGCTGGCTTAAATGATGCTGCTGTTTTCATTTGCTTGTAATATTTATGCCTTTTCCCCTTTAGATTCTCTATACAATGTTGCAGTTCACTCCCTGTCCCCAGCCTGCAAAACAGTCTATTGCTGGTTTATTTCAAAACTAAACAACACTCAGAAACCCTGAGTCTTTGTTTGGTACAGGAGGGATGTTGCAGACTAGATCACAACCAGTGCAGAGCAAGGTTCCACAAATGGCTGTGTTGGCAAATTAGGGAGTAGGGGGAGGGCACTGGGGTTCAGCACCACGTGATGGAGGTGGGAACCTTTCAGCCCAAGGTGTATTTAAGACCAAACTTCCAGTTAAGTTCATGTGAATAAAGGAAGTAAATACACAGTTGACTTGCATGCAAATGATGTTCTAGGAGTCTCACTCTAACACTGTAATTCTGAAGGCCAAGACAGGATTTTAGTTGACTGTTCATTGTTTCTCTTTGCGTGGTCAAATGCACATGCATCTAAATATTTTGTATGCACCTTGTTTTACAATGGCTTGTGTTATTTGCTAAGTGGCGCAATTTTAAGTCTCAGTGACTCTCCAAGTACATGATGATGTTAAAAGGGGCTGAGTTTTGTCAAAGTTCTGCATCATTTGTCAGACCTGTTTGAGCTGAGACGTTTTTCTTGATGTTTTTTGCAAGTATTTGCATATTAATGAAATACTGTGTCTGATAAATGAAAGTACAAAAAAGAGCTCTTGGTTAACAGTGCAGATCTCATCCTCTTGGCGATGCTGAGAAACGTATAAAGTGAGTATGTCAGTATGTAATGCTGACCCCTGGTATTTTATAACCATGAAAATGGCAAAAAAAGGTGGAAAAATAACTGAAATCTGTTTCATTCCAGGGTGTGTTTTGAATGCTTTATAGACCAACAAGAAGAAAAAAATAGCTTTTTTTTGAGTTGGGTTTTTTAATGCAATTTTAGTGGTAACAATTGCATTTTATGCTATTACATGAGGATTGCAGTAATACTTGGAGGTTAAAACCTCACCATGCTTCACTGACTTGCATCAGTACAAAAGAGTTCTCTAGGCCTAAAGGAATTCTCTGTGCTAAAATACAGAGCATCCCTCTGTCAGCTGTAGGGGTGACAGTCAAAGCTGGACAAGTAACAAGGGTGGAGAAGGACTTTTTAAAAATATATCATGGAAAGTGGAGGGTGGGCGAGGCCCAGGAAGTTGAAAGTTTTGGTTTGGTGTTGTTCTGGGTTTTTTTTTTGTGAAAGCAAAACTCTTATTACAGCAAAATTCATTATACTAACTTTTATTTTTGCAACAGTACCATTTTTAAAACTCTTATCATCAATCATACTGAAATATGCTTTGACATAATGTTCTGGGAAACACAGAAAGCTTAAATAACATAGGTTAAATTAGGTACAGATTGTTTTAAAACATGCAGAAAAATCAATATCTGACAAATGAAAAAACATGGCAGAAAAAACTGAACACTGCGTTTTGAAAATAGCTACCGTCTTTCAAGTGTTAAAGCACTATTTAGAAAGAATTCATTTGTTCTCTACATTGCTGCTGAAAATGTAAAACTAATACTGAACTTCCTTTGCCACAAACCAGAGTTTTTTTTGTGTTAAACTGCTTCCTTTAGTCACATGAAAGTTCGGAAACCCAAAAATGTTGCTAGATGAAACATTCTTCAGTGCATGTAGTGAAAATTAAGTGTCTGTACTTATGCCACAATTATCTTAGCCATTATTTTGTAATTGAAACTGACTTTCATAATTAGATGAGCTGAGCTGTTTTGGCACTTGTGGCGTTTTGGTGTTTGGTACACGTGGAACTGGCAGTGGGCTCTGTAGCAATACCCATATGCTGCCTTAGTCTGATACACCAGTGCTTCAGCAGATATTTTGAGAGGTGACTACCACGGGATTCTCTGAAGACAATGCTGATTCACCTCCTGGAAAGTGTACTTCAGTTGTGCAGTGAGTAATGCATGAAATAGGACAGCAAACATGCAGTAATACAAGAAGGGAACTTTGCTGTCCCATTCAGGTGAACTGGTTGAACCTGATGAACGATTTGAGCTCTCCACAGTATTTATGGCATCAAGCAGAGCATGTGTTGTTTTTCAGATGCTGTCCCATTTATTCAAAGAAAATTCTGATTTTTTTAATGCTATATAATGATTACAAAAATAACAAAATATTTTCTGAGTGGCGAGGTAGTTAAAGGAGAATTTGAGCTATTCTTTCCTATTTTCTCTGACACATCTTAGCTGTAGTTTTAGCCCCAATTAACAAAATACTTCTAGATCAATCAAAAACTGATAGTGAAGTCCAGCATCTGTTCCCTCAGACTGGAAGTCATTTAACAGATGGTACAAAATTTGAGTTTCTT
>WAAE01012836.1:0-21633 GCA_013400495.1 Nicator chloris
TTCTTTACTGCCCAGAACTTTTTAAAATAATTCACATCTGTCTGAAAGCTTTGATGAGAACTCTCCAAGATACCAGTATTTTGTCCTCTATTTTTACATGTACTATTCTCTTCATTGACAGGAGGATGATGAACAATGATGTCCTTCAGTTACAAGGTACGGGTAATTTAATGGTATGTAGGTAATTTTTACTGCAGATCATTTATTTATACACGCATAAACATTCAGATGAAATTTCTATCAGCTTGAAATAATAAATCAATAGAAATAGAATTCTATTTTTATGGTATTTTTCTGGGCATCAGGAGGCATAAGTTCATTGCCCCATTCATTTCAAGAATGATTAAATCCATTTGCGATACCTTTGGGTACCCTATAGCTTTTGAAGCATTCAAAATTTCTTTTGAATTACTTTGAGGGGTCTCTATTAGTAAGACTAGTACATAGATGACTAATCAGACAGTACATCAGAAATTGAGTTTTTCAGCCTGTCTTCTCCTCCATGCCTCAAATAGAGTGGCAAAATGGGGTAAAGATCAAATACAATGTTCCAATATACAGAGATAAAACAAAAAATCTGAGCAATGCTTTGTAATGAAAATCTGTACATGTGCTTCAGACCACATCATTCTGCTCACTGCATTCCTTTCCCTCTATGCATCATCCTATTATTGCACTTTGCAAAAGCTTGTTCTCAATTAGAGTCTACATTGATACATAAGTCCTTTATCCATACTGTCAGTGTGTTGCCTTAATTATATCTGATCCTATATCACTGCAGCTAAAGTGGAACTGTTACATGTAGGACAGTTCTAAGTCTTCAAGCCTAAGGATATCTTTATATTGGATACTATAACTTACTACTATAGAAACTTTACATGATACTGGTGGAATAATCCAATTAAAACTTTCTGTCTGTCACCTCCTTAAATTCCAGCAGAAGTCTGTATCCATTTTAACTCAGAATTCAGGAAATGGTTGCTGTGATACTTGAGGCAACACATTTAGTAAGAAGGCTTACATAAATCTGACAGCCTTCTAGATATTAGAGCTGTGTGTCCTTTCATTTAGGGTCAACTAAATCCCATTAAATTGCTAATCAGACAGTCTGAGTAGTTATGATAAAACCCCTATGCTGATGCAAAACTACAGTCACAGAGATACCTGAAACAAATTTAATGCTAGTTAGTAGGCAAGTTGGTTTCTGCTGTAATAAAATGAAAAGCTAAAGCATTCCATTAAAAATGGCACCCTAATGCACAAAGAGAAAAAGAAAATTTCACAGGCAGTCTAATTTTGCCATCTCCTAACTTCTGTGATTCTGTTAGTGATTAATCTCTAAACAAATGTTTGTCTGGTTACTCTCTAGACCTGCGAACAACCATCTGTTTCCTGTGCAGAGCAAAGACAATGTGCAAGTGCTTCCTGAAATATACAAGGACATGGATGGCTTATAACAGAAGCAAACAAACAAAAATTTAAAAACCCATCAGAAACACTAAAGGATCAATTAATTTTCATTAGCATGGAATTTACATGTAAAAACAAGTTAGAGTGACAAGTCCCTACTTGTTGGACACTGAAGAGATTTGCCATAGCCACGAAAACAAATGAAAAACAAATGTGGGACAACCAGTTAGGTATGGCAGAATTGTTTCCACAAGATTTGGAAGTGCCAACTACTAACATATTTAATAGTGTATTCATGAGATATTTATGAGTACTTGTGAAAGTTTCTTTCATTTCAGATACAAATGTATTGCTACACATTTCTCTCATTATTTTTCTTTATTATTTCAGTTTTCTGCCTTGAATATATAGGAATAAAACCTTGAATTTTTCTCTGCCCCTACAGACCTTTGTTTTTGCATTTAGTTTAGCTTTCTCTCTTACTTCTTTTAAAATTATATTTCTTGCTTCTTATGCAATGTTCAACTTCTTGGGTGTCACCTGCTAGTGTAGATGGTTATGGAATTGTGATAAGAAGTATGATTATTCTGTGAGCAGTGGAACTGATGATGCCTGGCTTCCTGTGGTTGGAATTATTGCTTTTTATGGAGATGCTAATGCCACATGAAGTTTTCATGCTGCTGGAGTGCTCATACTAGCTCTCTCTTATATGGCTCTTCAATGTCTATAATAAAATTCATGCCATGCTCTTTTTCTTTCCAGGGCACTAACAGGGTCATTCATCCAGTCTATTTTCATATTTGTGAGTTGTTTATGTCTTTGAAGCCACTGTCCATCTGTCAAATCAGCTGGAATTTTCCAAAAGGTGTTAAATGGAAAATGTGGAAAGACAGAGAATTATGTTTGCATATAAAAAACACATGAAAAGTACCATTTCATGGATCTCATCAGTTTTGGTAACTGGACAAAAAATGCGATCTAAGTCAAGATAGGGAGCACATTTTCCAGAGGTATCAGCTTAAAAAAAAAAAGGGTGAAAAATGAAAATGTGTTGATCATCTGCCTAAACATAAGAATTAGATATTATTTTAGAAACTCAAGCATATCCTACCCAGCCTCCAGCAGCCTTTCCCTAAGTGTCTTATGTAGCATCTGTTTACAACGGCCCTCATGGCTGTCTCTGATAGCCAGGTCATCTGAAATAAAAATAAATGCCTATGTTTGGGCAGTTGAATAACTCCCTTAGAATTCTGGTTCTTCAAGACAGTGAGTACCTTCATAGAGATAGCAGTGCCTCTCTAACTGTGACTGTTATGGAAATGACAGCAGTAGTAGTCAACATAAATAACTTTTTCCTGCATCATCTCAACAGGGACATTGCATTTGAGGCTTGTGGAAACAAGAATTCAGAGATTTTATAAACCCAGGCAGTATAAATAGCTGATTCTGTTAATAGCAATTTTCTGCCCTCTTGTGCAGTCCTTAATTTCTTCCCTTTCCATGAAGGCTTTCCTTCAAAATGTAGAGGACTTTAGTACAGGAAAAATTGCAAATCCTATCCCTTAGGCTGAAAGCGAATAGTGTCATCTATATAGAATATTTCCTTATTTATTATCTCTTCAGGTTTCAAGCAACATGACTGGAGAGAAGGGACATTAATCAAGTTGTCATCCTCCACTTTTCCCTCAGGTTTGTAAATCACACCACCGCTGACATAATGAATGTCTTCTTGTAGGCCAAGAACTTTCTTAGGAGCTCTCCAAGGATGAGGTGCATGGAGAGCCTCTTGCTAACTCTCTCTATTTAAATTTCACCTAAAAAATAAAAATATATTTAAAAAAAAATTGAAAATTGTGGGTGTTCAGATGAAAATGGAGGCATCTTTTTCAGAAATGAAACCCACACAAGCTGTCTTTCCTGTTGAAATGGTTCTCATGTGGGGAAGATTTCTGAAGATCACTGAGTAAAAGAAAGGAACAATAACAAAATGAGTGTGACTTTCCAGGATAAGAGGGTGATCTCTGTAATTGTTGCCACAGACGTGCTCTGGATAAAAATTGTAATCCATAAAGTTTGTCAAAGGCCTGGAACCCAGCACTTCTACTTGCTCTCTCAGCTAATTGCTTTAACTTGACACAGTTCTTGATGGGTGTCTGTGTTGGAGCCAGCTGACATTGGCTCCCTCTGACACAGGGGAAGCTTCTATCAGCTTCTCAGAGAAGCCACGTCTATGCCCCCCTCGTACAAAGCCTTGCCAAGTAAACCAAATGCAGCTGTGGAGGGACACAGGCCTGCCTTGAGTGCATCATTGAAGAGGCAGTTATTGTACAAACTTTTCTGAAGCAAACTCACACTTAACCCTTACCACTGTTTTTGACCTTGTTTTTCCATCAGCAATACCCAGTGATGTTCTTCAATGCTCCTGTATCCCTTTATATTTGGCTGTCATTGCAGAGCTTTTTTCTTCATGAAAACCATTGCAATTACATATTTGAAAGCTATAATCCTCACAACCATTTTCTCATATTCAGTTGCTTTCATTCAATTTTTCAGGTTTGCTGATAAAATCTGTTCTGCTGTTTGACCACATTACATCATTATACTTTACTGACATTTTAAGATCTTCAGTTGCTCAAGATGTGCGCTCTCAACCAATGGGACTTCCAGTGCTTTATTGTAACAAGAGGCTGAAAGTTCATGAGTCTTTGATTATCTGTTCTTATGTCTGAAAGATCATGGTGACCAGGGGAGACACCTGAGGACTGGAAAAAAGCAAACATCACTTTTGTCTTCACAGAGGACAGGATGGAGTATCTAGGAAGTTACAAGGAAGTCAGTTTCACCTTGACCCTCAGGAAGGTTATGAAGCAAATAAGCCTGGAAAACATTTGCAAATACCTGAAAATTAGGAAAGTAAATGGGCATAGTCAACATAGATTGATGAAGAGGAAAGCAACATAACCAGCTTGAAAACCTTCTATGATAAGATGACTATCTTGACGGATGTGAGGAGAACAGGGAGTACTCCTTATATTGACTTTAGCAAGGCTTTTTGTCTCTTGTAACATCCTCAGACAAACTAATAAAACATTGACTAAGTGGAGAATGAGGTGGACTAAAAAGTGCAGCTGCACTGAGGTGGTTGTGATAAGTGACACAAAGTCCAGCTGGAGACGAGGAACTACTGGTGTGCTGCAAGGCTTGACTCTGGAACCAACACTGCTTAGCATCTTTGTTAGTGTCCTGCTAAGGGGACAGAGAGTATTCACAGCAAATTTGCAAGTGATACAAAATGTGAAGGCTGTAAGTTGTTGTATTAATTTGGAGCATATTACAGATGCAGTAATAGGCAGGTATATTTTCTCTATATGCATGGTCAGCAAACATGATCGTTTGAACAGTTCTCATAATGAGTATGCATATAGGCAACAGCCAAAGGAGGAAAAAGATCAATACAAGTTCTAACTCTTAGTCTATGGTCACTTAATGAAGTACATGAAGAATTTTACTCTTGGTATTGTCAATTTGAGCTTTGGGGCTAACACTGAGGGGCCCTAAGGACAGTATTATGTCCCATAAGAGCTATATGTAATTGCTATGGAGGCATTTTGGACTAAATGTCTGGAACGTTTAAGATTCACAAAGGATATTTTTGTATGTCATTTGCATGTATTTGACTGCAACAGAAATGGTTCTTAAAACTGGAAGGAGCAGGTTGTCTAAGATAATTTTCTCAATGCCTCTTGAAGGTGCTCTTGGGGAGAGAGCAGGGAAATTATATTTCAGAGCCAATCAGAAGTTCAGCAGTAGGTGTACACATGCTGGGCATCAACCCTTTACTCAAATAGTTGCACTTTCAATGAATACAGAAAAGAAATAAGGCTGTTATGAGAAACTCAGATTTCCATTTGCAGTCTACGTAGTCCTGCTGTTTTCAAATAGTAATTTTAAGTAGCTGTTTTGCACAAGGACATATAGGTCTGTTATGATCCCAGTAAAAAAGTCGCTTAATCTCTATGAAGTATCCTTTAAAATACTATGTATTAGAGGTAACACTGTAAAGAAAGAAAGAAAGAAGAGTACACATAGTCACACATCCCTTTAAATGCTAAAAATCCTTAGTTGTGCAGCTTTCAATGGACCTCTGATGCACACTGTGTACACACTGTCCCGACCCTGCCCATGGGAAGAGTGGGCCCCCTCTACTATAAGAATTTCTGGAATGAGAATAACTGTGTTAATGATTTCCACTGTCAAACAGAAAGGATGCTCACATAACGTTTTGCTGCACTTCTGGATAAAGTCAGGGACAGGAAGGTGTTGCAATTGCTGGTACCCAGCAGGAGCAGTCTGTGGCAATAAGCCAGCTGGTGTGATCCTTCAGCCAAGGGTTTTGTGCAGCCCAACACAAGCCTGAAGGCCACGCTGGATGTGCAGCACAGCACGGTGCAGGACTGGGTGTACGCAGATAAATTTTTTGCTGATCACTAACTCTTCCATGTATGACAGTGTCCCAGTTGGGATAATCACAGTACTAGCTTTTAAATATTCATCATAATTTATGCAAAAATCATTTAGGAGCCTTATTATATTGATTTTACTCAGGCAATGTCTGTTTCATTTGCTGAACCAATTTTGCTATGTTGCATTGTATGGAATATGCATTTCCCCGGCTACTCCTTTTTCTTTTAAAAGGATTAGTTATTCTTCCCTAATAAAACATATTTATGAACATAGATTTACATTCAATATTTTTAATTGAATTTTATAAATGTGTAACTTTGAAAAGAAATAGGTAGAAAAATAAAATATCAAGTGCTCCAAAATGTGCTTGATTTCAGTATTAGGTTGACCTTACAGGGAAAGTTGCATTAATTTCAGGCTATCTTGAACACTTTTTTTTTCAAGTTGTGTCATTCATTTAATTTTAGCTGTTCTAAAGTAAGATGTTGTTTTAGTATTCTAAATACATGAAGTCTTATCCTGCTATTGAGCAATTGCAAAAAAACACAAAGAAACATAAATTTTTAATAGGAAAAAAATCATGGTTTCTGTGAAACATTAGAGATTCTCAGTCATTTTGAAGCCTGGCAATGCAGTTCTTCTGAGGTAAACCTTCCCAGATGTTTTGTCCTCCCCATATGAAATATGCATGAAAGGATGAAAAAGCACCCTCAGCCAAGATGTGTTAGGTTGTCACTACTAATTGCAGTAAACATACTAGTTCTTTGTTGCACTGAGAAAATCACTCCAGCATAAAGTCAGAGGCTTCTAATGGAAATCAGTTCAAGTAACTTCATTTTTGGCTTTTTTGAAGATTTTTCTTAAAAGCTGGAAATAGTAACAAATGAAGATAGCTAAGCGTGCAATGGAAAGAACCCCGGCAATCGGAGAAGATAAATTTTTAAAAACAGCTCTAATCTGAACGCAGGACAACGCACGGAAAGCTTATGCAAGGCCAAGCTAGAGACACCAAGTGAGGCAAATGAGAATTTCAATTGCCACAGCTGGACTTTTTTGCCACCATGAGACTATGCTGTAAAACCTGAAATGTGTTTAATGTTGGTTTCAGAGGCTAAGGGAACATGCCAGTTACTACAGTAATGGAAGGGCTCAAGCTGTGTTAAACAGGGTGAAAGCACAAGATTTTATTTGCTATGAAGGTGATTGTAGAAGTGGTGAAAACAGATAAAAAAGTAAAAATTCTAAGTAGTAGAGCTGTTGGTGTGTATTGAGCAGGAAAGGTTACTGGTGGTTTACAAAAAGAATTCATTATGAAGAATTGGGAGTTTACTTCAGGTCAGCTTGTAGATTTGTGGAGTACTTGTCAGTTTTGAGGCTGCATTTCGCTTCAAAAAAATGTCTATCTTGTGCAGGAGATAGTGGTGGAAATACCTGTGTTTGGCTTAGTCTTTGCTTTTTCATGTTGCCTGACGCTCAGCAAGACAACTGCTTGGTGAAATATTGAAGGCCTTAAATATGCTATTGTGCTTTGGTATTATTTTCCTGTCTCTCCTGTCCTGATTTTTAAGGGCTGAAAGGTGCTTGACTGTTGAGATGTTGTCTTGACTGCAGTAATTAATCTATTCTGCAGCATCTGGACTGCCAGCCCCCAAAGAGGAAATGTATGAGAGGATGCTGGTGACTAAGTTCAATCAAGCATCTCACAGTGGATGCCTTCATTCCGAGAGCTCCAGCAGAGGTACCATTTTGCTTCATTATGCACATAAACAGACTCCTTGAGCAAATGGCCCTGCCCACCTTTTGACAGTATCTTTGCTGGCCAGTGGATGGTACTGTAGTGTTGGGCCTTAAAACAGAAGGGGAAGAGCATCAAGGAGTGGTGCAAGAGTTATTCATTTGACTTCAGTTAAGAAAACTGAGTGTCCACTCTCAGTGGGATTGATTATTTTGCCATGTTTTTTTACTCCAGAGACCAGATCTCCTTCAGAAAGCTAGAGATCACGAAAGGGTTTTATTTATAAAACCATAGTTAAAGATGATAGTTTACAAAGTTGTTCAATCAAATCAAAACTTCCACAAGAAGCTGCCTCAAAAAGAGACAATCATAAGATTGATTTTTCAGGCTTCTGCAGTTACCATGCTTTAAACAGGCACTTTCTTATATGTACAGGAAGCTTGAAGATGTGCAGCACATCAACATTAAAAAGAGCCAACAAAGCTGACTGCTTGTGGAGGTAAAGTAAAATACTAGAGTTACAGTATTCTTTGGATCCCCAGTAAGATGAATCATCCGTTCTTCGCTTTTAAAGATGTACCTCATGGACAACAAAAAAAAAACCCTTGAAACCAACTCTTTCATCATCTGAAACATATTTTTTCATTGACACATCAGAACAAGAGGAAGTGCCATGGTTAAGAGATTACACCTTTGTTATATCTAAGGTAGGATCAAAAGCAAGTTACTGTTCCTTCTGTCTTTCTCCCAAGCTAAGACTTTCTATTTTCAGTATAATGTGCAGAAAGCTGTTTCTTTCAGCTTAGAAAATAGTCATCTTTGGTGTAAGAATCAGATTAAATAACCAACGGCCCAATTTCTCCTAGCAGAAAGTAATGACTGAGGAGACATCTCATTATTAATCACCTAAAAGAATGTGAGAGTGGCTTTCTGTATGAAGAAACCAAAGAGCAACTTCAGAGATCTGAGTGAACTTCAAGTCCAACATTTTTTGATCTACAGCTATGCCTGCATTGGAAAGTGTAAGGGAGAGTGTGGAGCAAACGGTGGTGAGGACTGAGTCAGAACTCTGATTTTATGCTGCATTCTTTTTTTAATTCTATATTTGGGCTTCCATCCCCTATTTTAATTCTAGTCATATATCACGGACTAACTGTGCATCAGCAGTTGTAAAGCATTAGTTGTGCTCTTGGAACAAAGCTTACCATTTAGTCTCACCCAAAAGAAATGTAGTTCATGCACTCCATGACTCACTTCCTGAAGTGATTTACCAAAAAAATGGTAATGCAAGT
This sequence comes from Nicator chloris, assembly GCA_013400495.1. Lineage (NCBI taxonomy): Eukaryota > Metazoa > Chordata > Aves > Passeriformes > Pycnonotidae > Nicator > Nicator chloris. The sequence continues at coordinate 8,902 of WAAE01012836.1, forward strand.
GGATCCATTGACTTCTGCTGAGAGGAGTCACTTCTTTCCCATCCACAGATCAATCCTTCCCACAACTGCAACAACCACAGTAAAGAGCAATAGTGGTAGAAACTGAGTGTGATAGTTCAGTCTGGAAGAGCCAGTGTCCTCTCTTCAAGGCTGGTGTGCAGGTCCTTGTTCCCAGCCTGCTGCCTGAGGCAGTTGCCTCTTTATCTCATTTTTCAAGCCAGGGTTGCCCATGTAATTGATTTATTTTTATAAACCAGAGTAAATGACTGGAATTCTTAAATCAGTACTGCTGTGGTTGAACTGATAGGAAATTTAATATTCATATAATTTATAGTATTCTGTATCATTTTATGAGGGTTTGCCTATTTTCCCTGGAATTATAACATCAACAGCCTTGCAGTGATTGCCTTGTAAGGTCCAAAGGGCAAAACCCATCCTTTCAGAGATGAGGAAATTCCCTGTTTTGCTAGAAACCGCAGTCATCATTTTCACCCTCAAACTGATTCTTATGGTTTAAAATGTTCAAATTTATCAATATTGATTCCCCAAACACAAACTTTTCTAAAATTCACAGATCAAATATTGAGTGACTGGGTTTTGTTTACTAATCATTTAAATCAAGTCCTTCATTAAAATATTTGGTCAACATTCCAGTTACCTTTTAAGTTTAAATTTCTGTGTATCTCCAAACATTTAAATTCTCTGTACATATAAGTTTATCACAACAAAAGCTTGCTAACACAATTTATTTATATTTTTTAGTATAGCTGAAGCATAAGTTAGCTCTTTTAAAAATGGAGTTTAATTTGAGATACGTCTGGTCAACTGCAGTTCAGAGATTTCCATAAATCTCCTGTTTAGTAATATAAATAACTTGTTTGGGGTTGTGTCTGTATTTTGCAGCAGTAAAGAAGAGTGAAGTACATACTGTGTTTTTATGGGATTAATAACCATATGGTTTCTACAGGAGATCTTAGAAGTTGATCTTGTTTGTGAGATAGAGAATGGAGTCACTTGAAGTCTCCTACAAGCCTCTGTTTTGTGGCTTTATTGAACAAATCATTTTGAAATATCAGATCCAAAGAAGTGGTTTGTAAAGGACTGAAAAAGGAATTTTCTTCAGACCATCTGAAGTAGTCACCACCCTATAAAAGAGTCTCTAACTATTTATTTGTCCCTCATCTAGAAAACAAAGCAAAAGAAAAAAGATGTTGCCCTTTGTACTTTTCTATCCATAGATAGAATTTGGGAATATGGTGTTTTACTGTTGTTTATTTTGAACCCAAATGAAGTTTCATCTGATACCCCTTGTTCACTGAAAGGTGCAGAATATAGTCAAGCCAGTCATTATTTTATGCACCCTTACATATGTGTGTTCACATTTCACAGCCTCGGGTAGAATGATGGAGAGATGGAGGCTGGAAGGAAATCCTTCTTATTTAATACAAATTCTTTATCCATGCTTACTGTCCCTTCACTGACTCACTATTAAAAGGATTTTTCTTCTCAAATATTTATTTTTTGGCTGTTTTCTCATTTTCAGCTTTTTTGGCAAGAAAGGCAAAAGGTCAAAAAGGGACTATAATAGCCATAACTGTAAACAGGACTACAAGCCTTGCCTCTTATTCCACTGTATTGGTTGCTCAAAAAATAACAGACTGAAACAGCAAAATTACCGTAACAAATCATTAGCTTTGTTTGCATTTGCCATGACTATTTTTCACGAGTAATCAGCCCAAAACACTTACCAGCTAATTGTTTTAACATGAGTCACTTCACCATTCTCTTTCCAGATACAGAACTGAAGAAATTATGAAGGATGGTGATCAACAGTAATGCATTTCACAAATGATGTACAGCCTTATGAAATGACTTCTTATGGTCAAGTGGTCTCAGCTTCTGCTGCATGCACTGTGGTTCATCCTGAACTCATGATAACCTCTTTTTGAGCTGGAATATGCTGTGAGGTAAGCAGACAAATGTAAAAGTATGGAATCTGGATGAAGATTTCCTGTGTCCCAGCAAAGGCTGTGGTTGAGTGGATGACTTCACTGCACTTCAGGAGTCAGAGCTTATGGCTCTGGTGTGCAGAAACATCATTTACCTTGCTATGCAAGCAGCCCATTGTTCTCATGTGAACATGTTCTGGAAAATGACACAATCTTGTTCAGAGAACAGGATGTCTCCCAGTCTGTGTCTCCAGAAATGTTGGAGCAGATATCTGATCCTTAACTGTATTAAATCTAAGCTTCAAGAATCCATAAAAGCAGAGTATGATGTATTTCCAAATCTACTTGTCCATAATGAACTTCACAACACTCCAACCATTTTCTTCATTAATGAAATAGTTTAAATTTTGTGCTGTTAAGCAAAAAAAAGCATGAAGGACTGGAAATAAATAAGGCAGGGAAGAAGAAAGAAGTACTGAAGGTGAAACAGAAGTAAGAAATCACAGTACAAAGAGAGAAGTGTAATAATAGAAAGGAAGGAAAAAGAGACAAGTAATATAATGAAATAATACCAAAAATACATTGTCATTAATGTATAAATTATTTTCTATAAGCATTTATAAATGTAAAAATATTTTTTCTCTCTAAAACAACACACTGAATATTAAGTAAAAGACTGAAGGGAATAAGTTGCAATGTAAGATCCAATGTAAGGAAAAAACTTTGGAAATATTGTAAATAAAACAATTTGTAAACAATACCACAAATGAAACATTTTAAAATGTCAAAGTGCATAGTGTAACAATTAAGAAAGCTGAGCGACAGATTTTATGTTTTGGTAGCTTTCAGAGACCTAAAAATAATTCTGAATTTTCTGAGGCAAGATTTTGAGGGTTCTCACCTGCATGGAAAATGTGGTAGAATTGGAGAAAGAAAAAAAAAGCCTCTTGGACATGAAACACTTCTAAAGGTGTAAATGTTTTCATACTTGAAAAAAGTTCAGTAATTAGTTTCAGTCAAATAAAACTGAAAATAATTAAAAAGTGGAAAAGCTTAAGTTCTCATTTGTGTTTGTATTTGAATTGATTTGATGGGTAACACTGAAGGGGTCTTTTTCAGAGCCAGGAAGGGCAGCAAGTGCTGGGAGCTGCCTCAGCATGCAGCCTGCCTGCCCTCAGACAGCTTTGGTAAGAGTAATATTAGCCCCAGGTTCCCAGGAAAGCCTTGCAGGGACCCCTTCAGCAGCTGCAAGCTGGGACTTCATAGGTTTGTTTTAATCCAAGTCACAAAAGCACCAGAGAGCCTGGAAATCCAGGGAATTGGTGATGCAGAGGACAATCATTCAACCACAGAAGTGAAAACCGCTTCTCAAAATTAACACTTTAAAATCAGACAGATGACGTGGGCTGAAACTAATGTGTTTTTCAGGCTCTCCACTAGGTCTGTTCATCTCTGCATTGGCAGGAGTTGTTCAGCAGCACTGCAGTTCCCTGCTGGAGCTGCATCACCAGCCTGGGGAGCTGCTCCTCTTGCACACTGGGCTCTCTCACGGCCGCTGATGCTTTAAAGCCTCATCCCAGTGTTGTTTTTTTCCTTCTTCCTCTTTAGTGTAGCACCTTGCTGTTTTGTCAGTCATCCTCACATCCCCCTGATTTCATTTATTCAGGATGTTTTGACTAATAGCTAGTGTTTGAGGACTCTGCTTTTGACCCTCCTCCCTTTTGTGCATTTGGTCTTCTGGGAAAATAACAAGAAATAATAATAATTGTACTCGTAATAATCAGCAAAATGTGTCCTTCAGAGATCTCCAAATTGACACTTTTATTCCTTAGTTTGTTCTTCCTATGCAACTTGAGCAGAACATCTGATCATCTATTTAATTTCTAAGACTGCTGGTATATTTTATAAATCCCACATCATGAGAAGAATATGTTGTACCTGCCTTGTATCATTCCACACCCATTGATTCACTATTGGGTCTTCTGGGATGCATTGTAGAATAATAACATAAATTATAGTCTCCCAGTGTACGGTGCTTTCTCTAAATAATCTCTTCTCTGCTCTGCCCTTCTCTGTATTTTCCAAGTTTTAGACCTGAATGTTATAACAAACAGAAAAAAAGAAATTATTTTTTTTGCCATATCTAAATCTTACATGCAAGCACTATTTTGTTAAAGTGAGGCATAAGCATCTGTTCTAATTGACAAAACCAATGAAAATTCTCACTTAAAAACTTTCCACAGTATTGATTTCCAGAAGCTGGAGAGTACACTTTGTAAAGGGCCATTTGTTGTGTCGAATATTTTTTGAGCATTTCCCAGGAGAATTGACAAGTAGCATCTGTTACAGATATGAGGCTATTAAAGGTAGCTTGAAACTGGTACTTAGCAGTCTTCTCCCACTCCAGTAATAATCAATCTTTTTAATGAACTGCAATGTTAATTGGCTGAACCTTCAGCTGGAATAGCATTTGTAAAACATACTGTGACTTTATACCAAATGAAAAGTTAGCTTTTTGACTTATTTATATTTCATCATCGAATTCAAAATTTCCCTAGATCACAGTTTATTTGACTCCACTTGAACCTCATAGTAAAAAGGCTACTTACAGTGGCACTGTCCCACATGGCATCCTTCTCTGTAGAGAGACATGGATCTGAAGAATCCATGGACCTCTCAGTGGATAAGGAACTGACTGGATGGGCACACTCAGAGGGTTGCAGTCAGTGGCTTGATGTCCACGTGAAGGCCAGTGAGGAGTGGTGTTCCTCAGAACGCCACTTTTCAATATCTTTGTTGGTGGCATGGACAGTGCACCCTCAGCAAGTTTGCTGGCAGCACCAAGCTGTGTGGTGCAGTCAACACGCACCTTCCAGTAGCTAAAGGGTACAAGAAACCCAGAGAGGTACTTTTTACAAAGCATGTAGTGATAGCACAAGGAGAGATGGTTTTAAACCAGAAGAGGGTAGGTTTAGATTAGGTATTAGGAGGAATTTCTTTACTGTGAGGGTGGTAAGAAACAGGTTGTCTGGAGAAGCAGGAGAAGTGTTGAAGTGTTCCTGGCCAGGTTGGATGGGGCTTTGAGATACCTGGTCTATTGAAAGCTGTTCCTGCCCAATGAAGTGGGGGTTGAAACTAGATGATCCATAGGGTCCCTTCCAACTCAAAGCAGTCTATGATTCTATGATTTCTGTGAGATGAAAACACGGGAAAACAGACCAAGGAAGAGTAGTTCAGTGATTGGGACAGATAACTGAACTCAATTTAATGGCACCAACATTCTATAGCTGATTGTCGCACTTGCCACGCTAAAAGCATCACACGGACTCCAACCAGGATTCAACTAAGAGAACTACGTTGTTACATCTCTGACTCTATTATATAGTATATCAAACAGGCAATGTGATTGGTAGGCAAAGTCAACACCTCTCCAATCACATTGGTCAAGACAGGTGTCCATCAAGAGGACTCCTCCTCCAAGAAATAATGTAAACACTCTATTGTTTACAGAAAATGCATGAGAAAAGAATTTCCAAAAGGTAAACATCAGAAGGCTGAGGAAACCAGGGTGACAGCTGCCTGCGATTTAGACATGGCTATTTTGTACAAGAAAGCAAATGATGTTTTCTAATACGTTGTTTTCTCTGCTCAGTGGATGCTTGCAGGTCAACATGGTCTGACAGATTTTTCTTCTCACACTGGAATATTAGTTTCAAAGGAAGACTCAGAATTTCTGTGACCTATTTGCATTTCTTCAATCATCATGCTACACTCAAGTAAGGAGTAAAAAAGGAGTAACATCTCCTTTTTTATTTTCCTTTTTTAAAGTTCTCTGGCAAAATTTGAGGTGTTGAATTTACCAAGTGAGGCATACTCAAAAGGAATAGATTTTATATATTAGTTCTCTAACACTAAGTCGGTGACCTGACAATCCGATGGCTCATTTTCCAACTTTTTACGGTTGTTTGACTAATGTAGAGGCAAATTTTTAAAAATAAACTTTTAAGCTATGTTGTTCTCACTAGAGAGCTTTAATTTCTGAGTTCTTCAGGAGAAATGATGCAATGGACTCTTGTCAGCAGAAAAATAGTGTTAGCTTATTGTGGGAGAATGAGACATTTGCTGCAGCCTGAAAAGAAATGAGTCACACTTGCCTTCTCATATCCACTGTACAGAAAAACTATATGAAGAAAATTCCCTGTTTGAAGTGATGTCCTTCACCTCTTGTAATCAGAACTAAATCAAAAGATCCACCTGGCTTCCTAGACCTTCATTAGTTGTTAAACTGAATCTGTGAAAAACCTATTCACAAAATTCACGTTCTCCTCAGCCTATCTCTATTACCTATCAGCACATGATATGTCATGCTGTGGTAACGAGCTGGCAGGAGGTGAAATAAAAACTGAGTCCACTGACATTCTTGATGGTCTTTCTAAATAAGGAAAATAATTCTTCAGGCTTCATTTGAGTCTTTGATCGCTCTAGAACAACTGAATTAAGAACAATGGCATCTAGCTGAATTTCAGCTATAAAAGCACTTCCTGAAAAAACTCTTTCATGGCCCTATGCAAGTTTCTGTTTTGATCTTGTCTCTTTATCTAAAGGCTGATGGGGAAAAAACTCCAAAACAAACAAACCCCACAAACAACCCCACTACCATCAAATGCAATTTCTGCAGAACCTCCATATTCCAGCAAACAGCTACTTTGTCCTCTAAAAGTATCCAGCCACCATATCTTCTCCCCATAGGAAGAGATTGGTCAATGTATTTTGACTGCAACTTTCATGACTTTAAGAGTTACCTCTTTGTCTCTTCCACTTCAAAACCTACACATAATTTTCAGATTCTGTTCCTAGTACACTACTTATTTGACAAAAGCTCAGAAAAGTCAGTCTTTTTAGACTAAGCTCTAGGGATCAACAGCACACTTTTCAGTTTTCTACCTTGGGCCTGGGAGCAGTCACTCACTTGTACATTCCAGCAGAAGTTTTTTCTTTGTTTTAATGTATCTTAATAAGGGACACTTTTCAGCAGCTTCTATGCAACGTTATTTTCATCTGATTAAATGTGTATTTAAGCACAAATTTACAGGTGTTCCATGTGTAATTAAAATTTTTTCTACTAGATGTTCCAATATTAAGGTTCAGTCCCATTAGCCAAAGTAGTAAAGTGAATTACAATACTTTAAAACAGTAACAAACACTGAAATCTTATGGCCATCCATACTACCCCAAAAAAGCAGAGGCTCTTCTGTTCAGACATTCATATAGCAGGTTTACTGAGCAATCAGCCAGGCAATTATTTGTGCTAATTCATTTGAAGCTACATCAAGATCTGCAGATCATTGCCAACATAACTACATTAGGCTAAAATAAATACTTACAGGCAGTTCCAGGTAGAAGGGGTCTAAAGGCATGAACTAGCAAGACAGACGGTGGAGTGCCTGGGAATCATTCATTTATGCTGAGCTGTAATTTCTGGCCAGACAGTAGCTTCTTAACAGATTGTTCTATCCCACACCACCAGCAGTTGGTTTACCACCACTCGCTCCCAGGGGACTAGTAAGATATGAGGGCATCTTTCAGAGTGTGGTAGTAACTTGGGTCTAGGTAAGCAAGACCTTCAACATCTGGGTGCAGAGCAACACCCTCCACACAGCTCCATGGTGCTGGTTTTCTGGAGTCTCTGACAGCCATCTTTCACTAGTGTAGTGGAATAGCCCCATGACAAGGAGCCAGCTGGTGACTGACATGCTGGCACAGCTTGTGTCCATGCCTCCATTTCTGTGGATAAGCCCCTGCTGTCTCCTTAACCAGATTGTCAGCTGCCTTTTGAGAGCTTCTGCAGCAGTTCTTATATCAGTTTCAAATCTGCTATGTTTTGTCCATAGCTAAAGGAAGGAGTATGCAGAGAGCAAAGTTAATTTGTTTATGGCCTTAATCTGCCTCTCTCCAGAGAGCCGGCTCAGACAGTCAGATTTGTATCCCCATACACATTGTGTGAGCTGGTTTATCAGATTACATGTTCCTTCATATTTAAATGCCAGATCAATTTTTAGTGGAAAGAAGTCCTTCCAGCGCAGCACCTCTGTGTTTGGAGCAGCATACTGTTCAGTTTGAAATAAGACAATATGTCTTGAGTAGCAGAGAAAGCTGGAATACACTGGAGAGGGCCTGAATAAATAAATATTAGCATTTCCTCAATATTATGCACAATAAAGACACAGAGCCACAACTGTGATATGAAAAAATAACAAAGAAAATCTGAACTGACTGTAGTGCTGTTGCTATGCATTAATCAAACATGCCCTAAATTGTTGCAATGCCAAAGCTGTAAAAAATATAGAGGTCCCTTAATGTGTCCTGTTACTCCCTACTTTCACAAGGTGATTAGAGAATGAAAATTAATGCTCCATCATTGTCATATGACTCCTGGGGCTGCAGTCCCCAAAGTATATGGATCTTTCATGAAACTGGGAAAACTGTCAGAATACTGGGGATAAGAATCAGACTCTGATGTGAAGGAGGTGGGGATTGTCGTGTCTCCCATGGCTGGTTGCTCAAGGAAAAGAGCAGGACATTTTGCTACAATAAAGAAAACCAGAGATTTTTCTTCATCAAGCCCCAAATTTCTGCTAACAGAGGCACCTGCTAACCCCTTCCCAGAACCTCTGTGTGTCACTGAGCACACTGAATGTGCCAGCCAGCCTTTATTCAGCTGTCAGACATGTTTCTACTTATTTACCTTCTAAATTTTCTTCTTGCAGCCTTTGTCATCCACATGACAGTAGTGTAAACCTGCTCTTGACAGAATTTTTTTTCCCCTTCTGGTAAATCTGAAATTAAAGTGGGGGTTATATGACCCCAACACAGTTATTAAACCAGGATTAGAGAGAGGAGCAACATCAATCTTCAAAAGAAACTTTGATAGGAAATAGATGACTGCTGCATAAGAATCATACCTGCTGATAAAAGACCTGGGGAGTTTGTGCATATCTGAAAGCTGTTTGTAGCTGCTTTTTAAGCACATCTGGAGCCAATATTTAGCAGGAAACATGCACATGGCAATCATAATAGCCCACATTAAGCCCATCAACCAGCCTGGCTAGCATTGGGCATAGAAAGGAGAAATGACTGCTCTTCAGAAATGCAGGGGTCTCTCTTATGGTAGCTGCTCTGCTGCAAAGCACAGAGAGCAAGTGTTGCTTTCATAACGGTAACAAATTCTTCCCAAGACTTACTATGCCAGTAGGCAAGTCCAAAGCGAAAAGCACATTCAGCCTGGAACAGAATTCACATGACAAAAATGACAGCTATGTTTCTAACATTCAGCCAAGCTGTAACATTTTAAGGATGCCCTGGTTGTTTGGTTTTTGGAAAAAGATGAAATGAAAGTCTTCATTAACCTGTGTTTACAAGCTTTTGCTGCTTGACATAAATATAATGAGGCAATTTGAACATTTCTGACCTTTCATTTTCCTGGTACTGTATCCCATGAACAACTTCTATGCTTGTCAGGTCACTGACACTGACATTTTCTCATTTTTATGGTACCTGATTCTATCTTACAAAATAGCATTATATCAACTTTCTCTACAAACTTATAAGGAAACAGATAAAATTAAATACTTTTTATATTTAAATCATGTTCTGCATACATGTTTTCATTTTATATCTCAGAGCAATAATTCTTTAACAGGATATTGGAAAATTTTATAGAGAAATTAATTACTATTTTAATGAAGATGTTGCAATGTTTGAAACTTGTCTCTACAGAGATGATAATAATACCATCTGTCCTCTGGTTTGTGAGAGACAATAAAAAGATAATTTAATTAAAGTTGGACCACAGATTTATACAGAAGTAATTTCAGAAGAAATTAGACTTAACAGGATCTTCTTTTCAGGGGAAAATATTAATTTCGTTGGAAAATATCACTTTATGAAAACAGTACTTGCAAAGAGAAAAAACTTCCCTTGCATTCTTTTCACATCAATATTTTGACAGGGCTTCATCTTTCTAACCCATCTGTCTTGTATTTCATTTAAATGTAAACTAATTATGCTTTCTTCATATTTAATTTTAGTGGAAATCATTAAAAGCAAAAATTAAAAAATGGTTTAAAATTGCCTGAAATTTTTTCTTTTGACGTAATTTCTCTTTCATTTAATTTCGTTTTGACTAAGAATGATTTTTATTATGAATAGATAAAAAATAAAAGTTGTATCCAAAGAATTATCATAAGCATTGGGAGAACACTCTCCAAAGAATAATGAATGTTCTGCTATATTAAAATGGATGATTACATAAGGAATCAGAGTGAAATACTAACTGCTTTCTTTTTTGTTAGTAAAAGTGTCCCTTTATGACGTTCCTTTCTTATTGTCAAATGAAGATGTCTATGTGAAGTATAAAATATAAATGTCTGTTTAAATGTAGTTTCTCTTTGTTGAGAATCCAAGGCAACTGCACATAAAATGATTTACTGGGTCAAGAGAAAATTGAGGAAAATCAGAGTATGCCTTAGATAATTTTTAATAATCTTCAGTAGACATCATAAAGGTAACTCAGTAATCTACTTACTCCTTAACATCTCTGATTTAATTTCTCTCTGAAGCAAGGTTCTGGGCAGTGAAGACTAAAGAGCAGCTGCATGGTTCTGTGGAACTGAGGATACCTTTCCCAAAAAATCTGTTAAAAAACATTATGAAAAATAAAACTCACTCTAAAATTCTCTCTAATGTCGTTGTCAGGTGAATGTGAAAGGTGTGAATATAGTGTGAGATATTACTGAAATTTATTTCTCAAAGGGCTTACAAAAGGGTTAATATAATGTTAGATTCTTTTTTATTTATTGTCAGTGTAAGAGGCAGCAGAAGAGAACTACTGCCAGTATTTGCTTCTAGAAAAGGCCTCACGTAAGTGCCTAGAAGGACTTATGTCTTAGGAATCAACTCATCTTTATCTTGAACAAATTTGAATATTCACCAGCATACACTTTGACCAAAAATTCTGTGACTCAATCCTATTCTTACAGGATCCTGTTCAAAGGTAACCTTGAAGCAAATTACTCGAGAAGGGTTAAGAGAGGAAGGCCTTCAGTTTGCCGTTGGGCGAGCAAAACAAGAGATCTGCCACGGTACCATGGGTGTGTGTTTCCATATGTGTGCACATATAGATGTGCACACAGAGAACAGACACCTTTGAAGCCTGCTCATATACTTTTCTCCAACTCAAGGCCATTAGAAAATCATACACCACACATCACTTCTCAGAACAATAATCGTGTACCTCAGATCTTCAGGAAACGAAGTTTTCTGAAATAGATTGCAGAACAGGACTTGGAAATATTCTCCTAATTTCTAACTGTATGGTATGTTACTAAGGGAATTATGTTAAAAGCTTACTGGTGTGCACTCCAGTTTGCTTCCAGATAATTCTCCCCTGTTTCTAATTCTCCATTTGTATCTATAATACAGCCAAAACCTAAATCTCACTCTCATGTCTGATATTCCTTCTGTATTTTGTGAGGAAATAACTTCCAGCAATGGATTACATGAGTAGGTTTGCTCTCCAGCACAGATATCTATAGGATTGCACCTTGAAAATTCTAAGCTCCTGGTCTTTACCTGCTCTGGACCACATGCAATCCCCTGTTTGTTGTACACAAGGCAAATGCAAAGCTTTTAGCAACTTAGCTTCATTCTTCAGGAAAAAAAAAGTAGAAAATAATACTATTAGTATAATAGTATTATACATCTCAACTGACTTTCACTGAATTAAAATTCTTGTTTTGGCTGCTTTTATCCCAGTCATTTTTTCTCTCCCATTTACTGTGTCCTTGAGTTACTTTCCTGTCTGTGACATACTGGGCTAAATGAATTGTTCTGTGCAAAAAAAATTAGATTTTCATGCAGCAAGTGCTTCTGCCACTTACAGTGCATAGTAAAGAATAAATCAGGCAGAAAATTTATGTTGAAGAGGAATCTAGTTTTATCACAGTAAATTAATTTTTTGTGTTTCACTGATTATTCAAAAATAAAAGAGATGGAAAAATGTCTGGATTATACAATGGCATCACTTAAAATAATGAACACAACTGAAAAAAATCTTCTCCTTTCCATTCATCAACAGTAAATGCAAAAAATGAGAGGCTCAACTTTTGCCTGAACTCTTAGAAATATCACCACATTCATAGGAATTGTTAAATTGAGCTTCATGATCACTTTGGATTCACTCTGGATGTACAAATGACCTACCTCATAAATATAGAGTAACTCCTGACTTCATCACACATATCACTTCTCTTAATTCAAAAGCTGTCACTGCAGAAGCACTCACTGTGATTTTTGCATTTTATCTGGCTTTATAATACAGACAGAAAGCCTTTCCTGAAGCAATTTCTAGCTGATTGCTAGATGAGTAATTATTAAAGCAAGAATATTGTCAGTATTGATATGTAGCCAAGGGGATCCTTACCTGATGAAGGGAAAACAACTCACAGGAAATGTCACCCTTCTTGTAAAGATGTTTCAAGAGATAAATAGTATTTAAAGTTCGAAATATGTTTTTGGCAGCTTCTCTCATCAGAGATTATTGAACAAATCAAGATGCTGTAGGAGAACATAATAATTTTTGTAGAGTCATAATTTATGAAATGATAGGAAGGAACATCAAAAGGTTAAGTTTATCAATAAAAGGTGTTGTTAGAAGAACTTCAAAGTGATCTGTGCTTTTCAATACATATGTAACTGATTAAAAGGATGTAGATAAAGAAAAAAA